>CAVNYN010281972.1:0-121635 GCA_963692815.1 Nyctanthes arbor-tristis
CTTATTTATAGTCATTAGTTTGACTGTATAGTCATCTACTTCAAGGAACTTTAAATGATGCTCTTGACAACTTGCCCAACATGCCAAAGTTGTCTTTGTATCCATCCATTAATGTTGAAGTTCCAAAATTTGATGTAGCCCTTCTCAAAGTCATAAGACTTTATTTGGTTGTCCGTAGGGGTGTGCGTTTGGGTTTCAGGCTCGAGTTTTGAAAGGCCCAAGACTCGACCAATTATTTTTGGTTCGGTCTGATTTCGGGCTTGTAAACGGCAAGGCCGTTCGGTTTCGGTCCCAGTCCGGGTTCGGGTAATTGTTCGGGGCTTTTCAGGTTTTATTCGGGTTTGTAATTTTCCAAATGTATAAATATGAGAAAGGAATAAACGTAGTATATACATGACAAATCAATTTTTATGTTTTATTATGTTTTTTAGTTAGAAGATCAATGTTCTAAATTGCTATCACTATCTATCTCCAATTTAATAGTTTTCTCTACTTAATTATTATCACATAGATTGACTCAACTATTCATTTCATTTATCTTCAACTTTATGTATACAAGAACAAATACAAAACTAGTCAAATTACTATACAGCAGCTGTAATATGACTATCCAAGTAACTAATTATTCCCCTATTTTTAAAAAATGTAAAGATATGTAACTTAATTTATAAAAATAAACACATTATTATCTTTAAATTATGTTTCACTAATGTCTCTTACTTAAAATTCTTTTAACATTTTCTACATTGTATCAAAACATTGATTTGAAGATAGAGTAAACTATAAAATATTAAAAATACTTTCAGACTTTTCGGGTTTTTTCAGGCTTCATATCAAAGCCTAAGACCGGACCATAACCGTTAGCGCTTTGGGTTTTAAGCCAAACAAGATTTTTTAAAGTTAAAGCCTGGACTAGGACGCAAGTTTTGGTCCAATCCAGGTTTGGGCTTGTCGGGCTCGGTCTTTTTGCACAGCCCTAGTTATATTGTCTGACTCTAATTTAACTATGTGAATTTCAACCAGTTCATCAGATACAATGATGAAATCAATTGAACCATCAAATTTGTAAAGGGACTCGTTGATGACTTCAATTGTGTTGTTCATCTCATCCTCTTTATTTTCATCAATTGAAATCTTCTTCTTCCCATCATAGTGAAAATTTTCTACAAATGATTCATTGCTTCTCTCTATCTCCTCCACTGTCGGACGAGCTAATTCAATTACTTCATGACATTCTTGAGCCCACTTCACCTCACTTTTAGCAAACATGAGGTACTCAAATATAAGCTCTAAGAATTTGTTAAGCTCCTCCAACAGTGGTTCCTAATGATCTGAGTAATTGAACTGTTGATAAACTGAATGTACCCTCCAAGTTGAATATATCCATTCCGCTTCAATGGGGCATTGCTGATGACATGGGTATGCGGTTCTTATCAAATCCAGCAAGTTCTAAACATTCATAGATTTTAGCCCTTTGCTCATTGAGGAATTTAGCTATAGGCTTATCTTCCTCATCGATGCCTCCAAACTCTTGATACCCGGTCATTTCGCTGATCTCTCACTTAATCTTCGTTCCTTGACAGTAATAAAATAAAGAAAAAAAAGTGGATCACAGGAAGGCGCCAAAAATCAAATAAAGCTAAAATCAAATAAAGTAAAAAACAAGTAGAAACTTTAGTCTCCAGTAAGGCGCCAAAAACTTGTTATTGATTTTATCCTGCAAGTGGACAGACCGTTAACAAGTAATATAGTGATGAATAAAGTATCAAATTTCACGAGGACTGAATCTAAGTTTCACTTTAATTGACCTCGGCTTTAATTAAAAGAAAACACACAATAAGATTTGATAAGTAATTTTAAAGGGAAAACAAAATCTAGATAAGAAAATAAATAAAATTATTCACAAATATGAATACACAAAAGTGCTGGGATTCTTGAATCCACACCGTTCACATGATTAATTCCTAGTACTAGGGGTTAAAAATCAACAATCCAATATTATTTATAAGCCTCTCTCGATGGTCATCCAAATCTATACATCTAAATCAACAATCCACACCGTGTCTCTTTCTCCTCGGACATTGCTCTTGACCTTCTCTTCCTCGACTCCATGCACGACTACTTCTTTTCCCCTCTTCCTTTCCTCGGTTTCAATGCTTAGTTAATAAATATAATTGGGCTCGAACTCCATCTTTCAAGCCTACAATGAATGAAACTCATTCAAGCTACTTTTACCTAAACTTTGCATTGTTTGTCTTTAGAGTTTCAAATTTATCCACTATGGTCCTTAAAGCTTTGACTCCATGCAAAGTGCTCTCTTTGCTTCCAAAAAGTTGCAAATTAATCACTTTTCCTCTATTTTCCTCATCATCTGTTTAATATCTGGATAAAACATACAAAATAAGTGGGAAATCAACGAAAACAAATGATAAAAGTCCAGCTTTAATAGCCTAAGGTAAATGCAAAATTGCACTTAACACTATGATTATATTTTTACTACATTACTTATTTTATTATTTTTTTGTGACAACCTATATATAGATAAAAATTTAAGTTGAGAGGATATAATAGTAATAACATTTGATGATGATGATTTAAAATAAAAGATAAAATTGTTTTTAATTCTCTTTAGAGTGGAAATTGGTTAAAAATTAATGTTATGAGTAAATCATATAGAATTTATCAATTTTTATAATATTACTTCCCTTGAGTCTTTTGCAATACGAGGATGTGTATTTTAAATTTTTTTAGAATAGATTTAGTAAATATTTATTTTTTTAAGAATATATGACACTATATAAGGAGATGTGAAAAATAAATTTTCAAGAATATATAGTAGAAAATGAAAGTGGCAAAGAATTTATTTTGATAAATGAATAACCATTAAATGAATATTGTCCACACTCATGTTTCTTAGAATTCTTAAGTTATACTTATTGAATGAAGATATGAGTGTATGATAATTTTGGAATTATATAAATTTTGTATGCTCTCTTTTCCATGATTTGTTAGTTTTCATATTTAATGTGGAATTAAATTTATGTATTAAAAAATTCCTCATTAATTCTCATATATATGGTAAATAACAGTTTATCTGGCACAATTGCTTATAATACTATACTACACTAGCTGTCACTTTTAATAAAAAAATTATTACAAATGTAACAGTAAAGGATTGAACTCGTGACCTACATATTAAGAGTAATATGTTTTAAATCATTACTATATTTTCACCCGTGAGTTTATAATATATTAGAATTTGCATACTATGTTTTAAGAAATTATAATTCACATACTACGTTTCATTTTTTGTTTAATAAAATGTTTCATTGAAGAAAAATTAAAAAAATTACCTATTTAGACAAAAATCACCCATATTTCTATCTAACAAATCATACTACGCACATTATGTTATGCAATAATTTACATACCATAAGATTCTCACATGCGTATGCGTTGTACAAAAAATACATATCAAATTATTTTAAAAAAATAAACAATATGAAAGTTTATAAGTTTGTTTTTCTTTTCTTTTCCTTTTCTTTTTTTTTTTATATGGTGAAATTTTATAAGGTTAACCAAATAATAATGTAAATTTGTTATTGTCATGTTAAAGTAACTAATTTACAAGAAATTTTAACTCAATTTTTATCACTTACACAAAAAGATATCATTTTATTTTTTACACCAATCTAAATAAACGATATTGTACGAAATATTTATTAGTTGAGCAATATAATGTGCTCTAAATTTATTATTATTTGAAAGCCAAAAGGCATGAAAATTATATATATTAATAATGCGTAAAAGAAATCATATTTTTTTTGAGGAAAATTAATTGTAATTATTAACATTCGTACCTGGAAAATTAAGAAAAAAGTACAATTATAATTTTTAACATAGTTTAAACATATAATTAATTTCAGTTATTTATAAACTATTAATTTAAAGGATATGTACACTTATTGATCTGCGTTAGGTAATTGGATAATCAAACTTATTCATAATTTAAAAGTTAAATGATGATAATTATAGATTAGTTACCAAATAGATAAGGAAGAGGAGCATACAAATTTTAAAAAATAAAAAATTCATAATACCGCAGGAGTTATCACAGTATAATATAAAATATCGAAAAAGACCCTGATAACAAACTTTTGGCAGGAAAATTGTGGTATAAAGGTACCGCAGACTAATTTCTTTTAATTAATAATATATAGATTATGACAACTCTTTTATTTGTTAACAAATTTCGTTTATATATTGTTATTCTCGCGTGTTTTCACTCAAATTAAATATTATTATTAACCACATAATTATATTAATTTCATAAATTTACGAAATTAGATTTATGGAAGAAATAAAGAATCAATTTAATTAATGTTATAACTTCATACGAAAAGTAAAATTGACAAAATGCATTCTCCAATCCGGTTGAATTCCTGAATAAACATGAAAATTTGTATGTGAATGGATATCGAGTGAATACGGGTATGTATATATCCAATATATATTATTAGACTGTTAACTAATAATGTTAAATAAATTAGATAATATAAAAGTAAAATAGAGTAAAACATTAATCTAATACATAAATGGGTAACTATTAATATATATATTTTTTATAAAGGATGCAAATAATTTATTTTTTTGTCTTGTTTTCCTCATTGATGTGAAGCCTGTAAAATATCGATTGATTTCATGTTGTTATTTCATTTGATTTTATTATTATTGCAACCATTCATTGTTTTTTGCAATTTATGTAATGAACTTTTCTTAATATGAAACATTGGGAATTTAAACTTTAGTACAACAAATACGGGTTGAATACTAATTGATTATTAATCAATCTTAAATTCATACATCGATATTTTAATTTGACAAAGATAACAATGAATTTTAGCGAAAATTGGGATGAACACAGGGACATGAAATGTACAGGAAGAAAAGTAATGACATAAAAAAATTATTATCTCCATTCCGATTATCTAGTCTCATTTTCCTTTTTAGGATGCCCACATATATGGTTCCTTTTTATATTAAAAATTATAACTTGCATTTTTTTACAAATCTATCTCTCTTTGATATTTTAATTATAACTATAAATTTTAAATTTTACTCATAAAAATGATATGTCGGGAGGGTACTTTCTTATGAGCATGAAAATTTTTATCTAAACAGGGATCGGGGGTAGGGGTATGTACGTGCATAATACGTATTATTAGATTGTTAACTAATAATATTAAATAAGCTAGATGATTTAAAAGTAAAATATAGTAAAACATTAATCGAGTACATAAATGGGTAATTATTGATATATTATTAATTAAACATTAATTTAACGTGTCAAATACTAAATCAAAAGTGTATATTTATTGATTTTGTTAAGCAAATCTGATGACACATATCTGTTCAATATTTTATTATTCATTATTATTGATTTTTTTCTGAAATTAGTCTTCCCGTACAACGTATCAGTGAGAGGCTAGATTCATAGTTGTAATGGTTGATTGTGATCTGATTATTTGACTGCTAAGTATTACAACTTTACATAGGTTGGACGTGTAAACTTGCATGGCGTGTTTGAAGGAGACCAAAATTATAGACTTCGTTATTTCACTACAAAATCCCATAGTGATTTGTAATTCATATATCAATTCGTAATTTTATACAATGCAACTGTTATATTGTACTTTATTTATGATATGATGTCCGCACTCACACGTCAATTTTGATATGAATGTAAACTATAACTCTACCCGTGAAAAGCATGAGTGAAAGAATCTAGCTTTTATTAGTTAAAAGTACTGTTTCATAAATGACAATTTAATTAGTTTTGTACCAAGTGAAAGAATTGTATGTAATAAAAATGTAATTATTAGTAACATGTATATATGAGTGAGTAATAGATAATAAAATTGTGATTATTTGGTTCTTTAAATTATTAAGTATTTTTTTAGCTAATTATTTTATTTCATACAACACACAAGTATACAACTAGTAAACTTTAAAAATAACGTGCAATGCACAATTTTACTAAAAATTTCTGGACGCTACCTAGTGAACTTGGAGCCCATGAAGTTAAAGGTTTGAAACCTAGTTAAACATTATTCTTTCTTTTGAAGCAAACATTAATTCTGGGAATACTTATGATATAGTTTACCAAAAATAAAATTCCCCAAACCTAATTCTATATGTTCTATATATATATATATATATATAACAAGAAATATATAAGAACTATATAACAATAAATATATAAGAACAGATATGGTGAAGGTACGTTTTTTACACTTGACGCATTAACAAAATTCTCTTTATTCTTTCAAATGCGTATTCCCACTCTAAACAGGCTTTTGAATTTAGTTTGTCGAAGCTTTTCAGTTATCAACACTTGGATCAGTAATTTGTTGAGGTAAAATTTTGTGTTGTTATCTTATAGAAATATGCTTGAGAAGAGCCTTTTTTTTAATTATATATTATAAGGAGAATGTCAAGAAGAGGAATTGAATTCTAATGTAAAACAGTTCGGCTATAAGAACAAATCAGGCTCTGAGTTTAGAGCCCGAACACCAATTACACTGTTTTTATATTGTATTTGGTGGTCGGCTCCAAACTCAGAACTTGATCTATTTTTATAGATTTCAGAGCCCGATGACCAATTACAGAAGGACACGTCACCTATAATTGTTGGTTGGGTTTTAAACTCAAAATCTGATCTGTTTCCATAGAAAACCTATAATGTAGAATCACTTCACCATTTGGTCAAAAGTATTGTGTGTGTTTTTTTAATTTCAACATGGATAATGATATTGCCACTGAAAAATCATTTCTACACCACATTTTAGTCTCACCACACTTAAATAAGTAAACTATTAGTCACACCACAATAAATTTACTTTTATGACCAATATAAGATAAAATATGACAATAACAAAAATTAATTAAAATTAAATTGTGTGGTGCACATTTCTTGATGCTCTCTGGATTTGCTACTTCCACCACCAAAATACCATTGTATTACCAAGCTCCGGCCGGAAACTCATGAAACTGCAGGGACTGCATTCTTCTGAAGTAAAGAAACCCTAAAACGACTGCTATATGCCAAGCCAAGACTAACGTTGCGAAGCATCTAATTATATGAAGTACGAGACTTGAGAGGAAGGAGGCTAGAGATTAATGTAACTGGTCTTTTGTTGTTAATTACAACAGTGGAAGAACAGAGAAGGCAAAACATGTTGATCAAATTTGTCGCATATTTTTCAAATTAATGACAGTAATTTTGAAGAAAATGTTACACATTAAAAACCTAATAAACCTTAATATTTTTTGAGGAACATACACTCGGCTTCCATAAAACCCTGAAATTAGATGGCAGAAGTGGTGCAACTTGTGCGGTTGCATTGCATATTTCATCGTCTTCTCATTCGGATCAATGCCTAAAACATGTATACAAATTACAAAGGGTATTTGCATACAATTTCAATCAGTGCAGTATTTGAACACAAGTAGTTGCTGGTGATTCTTTGGAGCAATGGCCGCCAGAAAGGAGAGGAAAAAAGATGGAATTTGAATGTGGTAAGGGAAAAAAGAAAAAACAGTGTGAAATCATTTTTTAATGAAGGCTGTTATTGTAATTTTTTTAGGGCATTTAAGTGAATAAAAAACTGTGTAATTTGTGGTGTGAGAATAAAATTTTGTAATGGTAATATAATTACCCTTTCAACATTGGAGAGGATTCTGCTAAAAAATAGTTTGTCCAAAGGCAGAAAATCTAAGACACGCGTATGCACGTGTGCACGCTTATTGTGCTGAGGGGGTGTACGCATCAGGCAAGGATCATTTTTTTAGTACCTTAAAAAACTGTAATAATTATTTCCTTTTGAGCCAAAAAGATTTTCATTTGCATGGCTTTAAGGCTCTACCTTTTCCCTTGTAAAGTTTGCACACAGATTCACTTTCGCTGTCCCTTTATCTCTGCCTATGCTATTTCACAGCCACCTGGTGCTTTTTTCAGCCACTTCCTCTTTACCCTTTCCTTCTGACCCATTCTTGCTATCACTCTACACAATTGAGAGTTATTACATTATTAAAGGATCAATAGAGAGTTTTGGGATCCAATTTCGTAAGCCCCATCACTTGTTCTGCCTTACATTGGTTTTATTTTGTTGGATTATCATTATCGGTGTTCTTTTCTGTGGTGATTGGACACTGATTTTTTGATTGTCTTTTTTAAATTTTTTTTACGAGTTATAAATTACTACCCATCACTTGTTTTGCTTCGCATTGCTTTAATTTTACTTCGTCTAAAACTGTTGGGGAGCTTTCTGAGTTGCTAATTCATATGGGGTTTTTGTGTTTTTGTGTGTCTGTTGACGCGCGTTTTCTATTTTTAATCTGGAATTTTTTAGTGCCCCAGATGAATTCTTCCTCTCTTAAAAATGCTATTTGATTGAATTTTCATTTTTTTTTCAAATTAGTCGATTACCTTTGTAATTATTCAACCTAGTCCCTTCGCCTACCACTCAGACATACGTTAATAACGAGAACTGATAGTTTATTGAATAAAATTTTGAATGTCACAATAGTTGGAACCAATGGAAGTTTTTCACCAAGTATATTTGAACATGAGTAAACAACAATGTTAGTTATCTTTACTGTTCCCCTCAATTAGCCAGTTTTATATGGTCCTAAGCTAATCATTTACAGATGTACTGTATTGTTGATTATGATAAAAGATGTATTTAACCTCGTTCATGATGGTACTATTTATCCTCTGACCAAGACCACCACTAGGTTTATGCCAAGAAATATCTGCTTTGTTGCTAAAATTGTCAGTCTTTATTATAAAGCTCAAGAGGATCATCTGCTCTTAAAGTCTTAACTTTCTTAGGCTTCTTACCAAAATTACCTAGTTCTTTAAAATTCTGAGAAAGCACCAATTTTCGCATTGAACAGAGGAAGGGGTCTTTTGAGTGGAACAATTACAACACAAATGAAGTAGCTTTTTCTATCATAACTGATTATTTTCATGCCCCAGAATCTGGCTGTATATATCCTAGGAGAGACTAATGAATGGTAGGCCCATTTTGAAACATGGTTTGTTTTCTTAACTCGCAAGTGAAAAATAAACTTGTTTAAGTGAAATGATCTTTCCGTGAGAGTTTTGTTTATTAGTAGATGAAGACTGTTAGTAATGTCTTAATCTTTTCTGCCACAAGAAGGAATGATAAATTTCAACAGAACCTAGGGTATGATCTACACGACGCTCTTCCGATCTCATATGCAGAAAGACACAAGTCTCTTCAAAGTTCAGGAACTTGCCTAATTTTAGTTAGAATTGCTGTAATACCTTCATGCAGATTCATATTGTTTTTCTTATTCCGTTCACAGCACAAGTCTCATTGTTTCCCAAAGACACAACCTCGCCTTCAACTTGTTTGTAAGTATGAAAATATTTCTTTCTATCAGGACGCACTTAACATGAAATGCTCATAAACGGAGTCTAGAATCAATTCTTTGTTCAGTAGAGACAAAAATCTGTTATTGATCTATAGTTACATTTGCATTTCCGTTGCTTTGAGCATTATCGCATTTTTTTCCTTAACTCATGATTTTGTTATTTATTTATTTATTTTTTTTGACAATGACAATAGATGTTAACATTTTTCTGTCCAGATCTAAATATCCCCTTCCTCTTCTCTCTCTCTCTCTCTCTCTCTATATATATATATATAGTTTTGCCTCTCACATAGTTTTCTTTCCCTTAATATGGGGTCTTAACTTCCTGTTTTAGTTCAAGTCCTTAAACATGAGGGCATCAGTCAGTGTAGCCCCTATCACACTGTGTCTGGTACTTCTATTGGTATTAACCTCTTTATAATGTTAAAGCAAGGAGTTTAAGCGGCTAAATGTTCACAATCAATCTTCTTGACATGACTGACCATATTTTGGACCGATTGTGGTCTGTTATATTCATCTGGATTAACATCTTAGAACTTTTGAAACTTCATCTTTTAGATGAATAAATATGGAAGTAATTAGATGTTACATAAATTCTTTTTCAGAAAAAATTAATCCGACTTTCCTAGCATAAATAGGCAATGGCAAATGGCAATCCTCTCTTCAGAATGGATCTCCATAGTGTTGGTGACTCAATTGTACACCCATTTTTCAATCCCACAATTCTGTTGATGTTACTTTCCTGTAATCCTTCTTTCTCTATTTTTTATTTTGATTGGTAAATGTGTGAAACACTCTTTAGCATCTTCATTCAATGTAGAAAGTTCAAAACCACTTCTAATGAATTCAATATTCACAGTTTCTCTGAAACAAGTATATCAGTGTGAATTATCTTTAGCATCCCATTTGAAATACTTTCGTTGGCATATGTTACTTCTCAAATATGATAACCAAAATGCAGTACCATAGCCTTTCTGGATCCTCCCGCTACAATATAACCCATTTTGCTGGTCTTTCTCAGAAGTGCCTACATGCCTGGAAACAAGTATAATGACAACTCACAAGTTCCCAGTACTCGAATAGGGAGGCTCTTAAGGGAAAGAGAGCTAAGAAGAAGTAGCAGAGCTTCTTCTTCAAGTGATGGCATTGAAGGCAATAGAGGATCTGATGTCTCTGAGAACGATAGCCCTTTATCTTCCTATGTTGAAAAGTATTTGGAAGGAGTTGCACAGGCACATAGGAAAGAGTGGGAAAATCCTGAAGGGAGACCTACTAGGCAGAGATTGTTAGTCGTGGCCAATAGACTCCCTGTATCTGCAGTTAGGATAGGTGGAGACTGTTGGTTGCTGGAAATAAATGCAGGGGGTCTAGTAAGTGCTCTTCTGGGTAAGAATTTGGTAAAATTTTTTTCATTTTCATTGATATGCTCGTTTTTGTTTACCTTAGAAGTTGTCTATAATTTTTAATGCCTTTTTTGTATCACATTTGGCTCTAATTATACGAGGTAATGCTTGGACTTATGGCTTATTGTAGGAGTAAAGGAGTTTGAGGCACGATGGATTGGTTTGGCAGGTGTAAATGTGCCAGACGAGGTTGGCCAGAATGCTCTTACCAAAGCACTAGCTGAAAAGGTAAAACTGTCATGAGTTTTAGCCTGATTGGTGTTAGGTCCAAAACTAGCACGTTCGAATAAGGTTAAAAAATTCTATATCATATTGTCACTAAGCATGTTTGGATAAATAACCTTTTTTCATTGAAAAGGTTGCTTCTGAAAATGACCCTTAAAAATTATGTACTCATTTATCTATAAGCTTTTTGGGCTTATCCAAGTGCTTATTTTTAGAACTTATCTTTCTGAATTTATTGAGACCAATTTTTATAGAATTTATGCACAACACCACTGTTTCAGATTCTGTTTTTACTCAATGCAGAGGTGCATCCCTGTTTTCTTGGATGAAGAAATTGTTCATCAGTACTACAATGGTTATTGTAATAACATATTATGGCCTTTATTTCATTATCTTGGACTTCCACAAGAAGATCGTCTTGCGACAACCCGGAGTTTCCAATCACAGTTTGCTGCATATAAGAAGGCAAATCAAATGTTTGCTGAAGTTGTTAACAAGCACTATCAAGAGGGTGATGTAGTTTGGTGTCATGATTATCATCTCATGTTCCTTCCAAAATGTTTGAAGGAATATAACAGTAATATTAAAGTTGGATGGTTTCTGCACACACCCTTCCCATCTTCAGAAATCCACAAGACACTGCCATCTCGAGCAGAGCTTCTAGATGCAGTTCTAGCTGCTGACTTGGTTGGGTAAATCTAATCACCCCCACTACTTGACCATGGCATTAGTTAATTACATTGGTGATGGTAATTGTAAAGCTATTTCCTGTCTATAGATTACTGGATTGTATGATTTACGCTTCTAAAACTCTGGTGATAGTTTCTAATTTTTGTTTCTATTTTTGAAGTGTTTACTGTTTGTGTTGAACTAAATGCTTTCATTCTTTATATCACTGATCATGTAATAAACCAGGTGATGATATCAAAATAATTCATCAATTCAAAGTACTTAGTCTAATCCAATAAATTATGTTTTCCTGGGATGAATCCAGTCCAGGTTTCATGTGCGTTCTTGCTAGGAGTTTATCTGGAGGTTCTTATATGGATCTCTTCTTTCCACCATGTTCCAAGAAGATGGATTCCTCCAAGAATCCATAAAGCACATGCCTTATTCCATGAGTTTTCTTCCTCACTGTTAACCAGTAACTGTTCAAAGAAGTCTTCAGAATTAGCAATGGCTTTACATTTCCAAAATGCAAATTATGTTGTTAAAGTTGTTATGCCTCACTATTATGCTCGTAAATTTCATGGCTCTGCAGCCATGTGACTTTTCAAAATTTATTTCAGATCTATTTAGTGCTACAGTTTTTTTATATCTAATAGCCAATATTTACTTGACTTTATTCCCAGTTTCCACACATATGATTATGCAAGGCACTTTGTCAGTGCTTGCACTCGCATCCTTGGAATTGAAGGTACTCCTGAAGGAGTAGAGCATCAAGGAAGGTTAACCCGTGTGGCTGCGGTATGTTGGCTCTAATTGTTCTAGTATATTGCTCTATCATTGATGTCTTACTTTACTATTCTTATTTTTTTTAATTAAAGGTATATTGGCATTGCATGTCAATTGGTTATACATTATTGTTGCCAACTGCTCTATAAGTCATCCTTATTTCATATATTTCTCTCGTACTTTGGACTCAGTTTCCAATAGGGATTGATTCAGAAAGATTCATTCGAGCTCTTGAAGTTCTGCAAGTCAAAGAACATATGAAAGAATTAAAAGAAGGATTTGCTGGAAGAACGGTTTTATCTCTCTCTCTCTCTCTCTCTCTCTCTCCCCCCGGGCCAAACGAAAAATGGAAAAAGAAAAAAAGAAAATAGAAAAACAAAAAAAAGAATTTCCTGTGCATCTTTATATCTTTTAGTGTTATCCTTGGTTCTCTAGGCTGTAACAGAAGCTATCTGTTGTGATCTCTTAGATGGAGGAAAAGAGTGACATATAATCTAATTAATCTATCGGGAATTTTCATTTGGGATCTCCGGATTAGTTGTCAACTTCATTTTTATTTTGACTTTCCCCAGTAACTTCTTTTGTTGAAGTTATTATGATTATTTATATAGGTAATGCTTGGTGTGGATCATCTTGATATGATCAAAGGAATCCCTCAAAAGCTACTAGCATTTGAGAAGTTCCTTGAAGAAAACTCTGACTGGCGTGACAAGGTTGTTTTGTTGCAGATAGCTGTGCCAACAAGAACTGATGTCCCCGAATGTATGGCATTATGCACTCTTTTAGTGTTTTTTCGTTTCATATGCTTCTGGGTTTTTACATCTTCTCCAGGTTATTGAGTCACTCATATACTTTCTCAACAGATCAAAAACTTACCAGCCAGGTCCATGAAATTGTTGGACGGATCAATGGCAGATTTGGAACTTTGACAGCTGTACCAATTCATCTTCTGGTGAGTATTTTCCGAGGTTATCATCTATCATATTTAGTTTATGCTACTTAGTTTATAAATAAATGGACACATTTTTAAATTAAACTTTTGTAGCAAACAAATTCGTGGAAGTCAAACAACTTGCTTAACTACAGTTCTTGAACAAAGATTCATTTTATGCTACATACGGTGCGTACGGATTCACGCACATTTTATGCAAAATATCTAATAAAAAACTTGTAACTAAATTGCTGCAATTACCATTGGATAATAAAATATTCAATTCTTACCATCGCTGTGTGTATAACACATGAGAAGGAAGGTGTAAGGTCCATGGGAGTTAATAACGTAACACAGAGGAAAATGGGGGGAAAAAATTCTAGGACATAAGTGGAAAGGAGCCAATACAAGTGAAGGATGGTGGGACTGGAATGGCGTTCTATATTTTAGTAATGAAAAAATAAGGAGAGCAGTTACATCCCTATTGAGGGTTAGGTTGTCCCTAACACTGTGTGTTTTAAGACACTTTGGCTCGATTAACTGGAGATAATAATGTATAGCATTGTAGTAGTTTGATGAAATGGAGAATTGCTAGAGAATTTGTGATAAGACCTGTATAGAAGTTAAAAATTTTAGAATTTGTGATAAGACCTGCATAGAAGTTAAAAAGTTTAGTTCTAGAGAACAGTTATTAGATCTTCTAGGTTTTATCATGAGGTGGCATTCGAGAATAAAACAACCAAAAGACGAGATAGGTGGTTAGGACATGATTTGCGTATACTTGAAGTCTGGAGAGCTTTGTCACAGGTTTGATGAACATGTTCCTTGAATCTGTTATCAGTGGACTGGATATTTCGGTATTAATCTAATGTAGAAGTGGGATAATTTCATAAATAAACTTATGGAGATAATTCATTTTTTCACTGCTGCAAATTTGAGAATTGCAAGTTATAGGTTGTTCAGCGCTCTAAACTTTTAGTTTTGTTGATCATCAACCAATAATCCTTGAACATTTTGTCTAGCTTGGTTGTTTGCTAAAATCTGAAATGTTGAATCATTTTTTATGCTTGAAAACTTAGAATAACTGAAAATTTGAGAATTGCACGTTTTATAGGTTGTCCAATACCTAAACTTTTGGTTTTGCTGATCATCAACCAATAGATCTTCAACATTTTGTCTAGCTTGTTTATTTGCTACAATCTGAAATGTTGAATCATTGTTTATGCTTGAAAACTCAAAATAACAGTGTATGGCTAGGATTAATAAAAGTTAAATCCTTTTTTGAGCCAGATGAATATCCCATCTTGCCTTGTGTCCACTACAGATCTTCCCACTGACATTGTGAACATTGAGTGGTGCGATTTGGATACTAGGAATCTCTAAAGAACTAGAACCTTCTCCCTTGGAGGTTCCATTTTCCTTGAGGTAATATTGGACATTAATAAGTGTGAGATTCAGATAGCGGCAATAAAGGCTGTTTAGTGGAAAAAATATTGGAACCGCTAATCTGAAAAGTGGGGCTCTGATACCGTATAGAGACGTTAAGAATTTATGATGACTGTATTTTTCACTATTGCTATTGCTAACTATATACAAGAAGCTCCAACAATTAAAGTTAAATCGAATGCTAAAATATAGGAGAGAATAATTCTAAAGCTACATAATAATACTCATAATTTGGAAGCACTTCTTCATGTTTCAATCCCTCAAAATCTGGAGTACTGTCTGATGAGGATTTGACCAAATGGTATCACCATTGCCTACACTCTTTCCCTACACGACCTCTTCCGATCTCGTGAAGTTTTTGTGTAGATTTTGAAGTACAATTATCTCAATCTGCAGGATCGTTCTCTCGATTTTCATGCACTGTGTGCATTGTATGCTGTTACCGGTAGTACTAATCGTCTTTTCCTTTCTTGTTCTATGTAGTATTTCATTTTGGAAGTTTCTTATATTGGTTTCCAGCTTGAATCGACAAATATTACCAGTTGATGTTAATTAAATTAGAAAAGCCAACTCATTCATTGCTTGTCTTCTGCTAGTTCTCATTCATTTGATTAGGTGGAAGGTACTTAAGATAACTCTACTACAATGAGACAAAAGAAACTATTAATTTATTGTTCTGTTTGATGTCACTTAGCATTCCACGTTTCATCTGTAACTTAAATTAAATGAATACTAACGGTAAATCATGAATATGTTGTCATTCTAAGAAATGTTTGTCTGGTAGAATTATTTTTGAGAAATAACTTACAAAAACCTTTCCTAAAATAACGTTAACTTGGATGTTCAGAGTAGAGGTTGAACTATTGTTTCTATATCGAAGTACAAGTGTTAGTCTTTTAAAAGGGTTTCAATTTTTACATTCATGAAGACTTAAAAGTAAATTTGAATATGTTGCAAAGTATAATTTTTCTTTTTTTTTATTCAATAAATTTGAATCACATACCAAATGTCAGTTTTAATTATGGGCAGTTTGCTATTCCAAGTGCATTGAAAAACTGAAACCAACTGTCAAGTTCAACAATCAACACATGGACTATGATGTTAGTAATCATCTATATAGAACACAAGATAAGAGAAGAGATAGGGAGTCGGAGAGATTGAATTGTCAAATAATATTTATTACTTTCTAAAAGGTTCAGAGACATCTCAAGTTATGAGTGGAGTATCGGTTAGGTTTGATTAATAAATTTTATAGGCATTTTATCAATTCAATAAAAGGTATTTTTGTCTATAAATTGGAAAAGTGCCATTTTTGCACTACCTTTTATGTGTGATAGTTTTGAGAAATTCCATCACAAACTGTGGACATCTTTGGAATTTCCTCTCTCTCTCTCTCAAATGCGAAAATGAAGCAAGTCAAAATGGAAGGTTTAGCTTGTTATCCTGTGTTATCCGCAGATTATTGATAACACATAGAATTTTACTAGAGAACTTTATATTTGCTTACATTCGGGATATTTTTGTCTGGGATATATTGCTCGACTGTCTTATCACTTCAGTTTTAATTAGCTTGACTTCTGTCATCCAAATAATTTTTTTCAGTTGACGATAAATGTTTATACAAGGCTCTACTTTTGCCTTACCTATAAATTGTTATTACTCCCTCAAGCATTGTGCTCTATGCAACTTTTGAAATTGATTTTCTTTACTCGAACATATCTCTTTAATATTGACTTTAACCTTTCCAACACAGTTAAAAGACTTTTGCCTTACCTATAAATTGTTATTACTCCTTCAAGCATTGTGCTTTATGCAACTTTTGAAATCCATTTTCTTTACTCGAACATATCTCTTTAATATTGACTTTAACCTTTGCAACACTGTTAAAGGTAGGCAACACAAAAATTAGTTAATTTCTCCTTTTGCAAATTTGAGATTATGGATTTTCTCGGAAACTTGAATCTCTAGAATTAGATCAAATCTACAAGACTTGGGCGCTATGATCACGCATGGAATTTGAGGCTGTCTACGTTAGAAGCTGAAAGAGTGAATTCAGATTTTGATTTGCCTTTACTCTTTTATATCAGTTAAAAGTTCATATATGAGATTACTGGCTCTGGTTCCTCAAAATATTAGATCCCAAGCTTTCAGTGGTGATGTCATATGCTTCCGAATATCACTCCAGTACTAAAAAAATATGATATTGAATGTTATCTAACTCCTTGGTTCCGTGTCAACAAAAACTTAATTTAACTGCAGCAACTGCTGACGTTTCGAAGTTTGAACCAATTCAACAGATGTTGCGCTTGTTACATCGTTGTGGGATGGGATGAATCTTGTCAGCTATGAGTTTGTGGTGTGTCAGGATTCCAAAAAAGGGGTTCTCATCCTTAGTGAAGTATATACCATTCTCTTGAATTTTTCTTTCCACTCAGCTTTTATTTTTGCACAATGATTTGTGTTAGCATTTCATAACAGGAATTGTTGTTTTGTCATTTCACATTTCCAGTTGGTCTTGAGTTGTCTATAGTGGAAATTAAGGGCTTGTTCTCTGTATATTCTTTTGTGTGAAGGTCTTTTTTTTCCTCCTTTTTTTTCTCTTTTGCCTTTTATTTTTAATGTGCAGTGGCAAAATAATATTTTATGGAGAATATGTGATTGGCATGAAAGTTGACACAATAAACAGCCTTAGGTATTTTGATCCTTAATCCAATCATAGTGATTGAGTGAAAGGAGCTTACTGAAATCAATTGTAGTCAACATGTTGCCGTATTGGCTGATCGATAGAACTTTTGAATCCTAAAGAATTATTTGTTTAGTTTATTTTTCCAGTGAGCGGTTCTGTTACAACTTAATTACTGCACATTGATTATCAGCAACCACATAAGTGGTGGAATGCATCTGTCTTGTTCTCCACCATATATTTTCTATTTCTCCATCGAAATGAATCTGTCAGAGTACTTGTACTTGTAGTTTGCAGGAGCAGCACAATCTCTGGGTGCTGGAGCGATTCTAGTGAATCCTTGGAACGTCACAGAAGTTGCCGCTGCAATAGGCCAAGCTTTGAATATGCTCGCTGAAGAAAGAGAGAAACGTCATCGGCATAATTTCGAGCATGTGACAACTCATACTGCTCAACAGTGGGCTGAGTTCTTTGTGAGGTGTGTAAAATATTCGAAAGTCATTTTGTACTACTGTTAGCATAAAATTATAAGTGCCTCTATACTTGGTGAACTAAAACCAAAATACTTCATGCCTAGAGCTGCTTAGACTTTTTGATGAATAAAGAATAAAGAATGGGAAATTGACTGTTGAAAACTATGCCAATATTAAATCTTTTGGTATTGGTGTGAAATATTAACTTTATTTCCTAAATGGCACCATTGGGAGATGACGAAATAAATTGCCAAGATTTGGGTTGCAATTGCTTTCCTTTGGTTATATTACACGACGCTCTTCCGATCTGTCATGTTCTGTGAAGTTCTGTGGAAAGTTTAAGGAAATTTTCTTCCAGAGTCTGCCACTAGGCTTGGGCCATACGTGCTGGACCAGAAAAGTGATTTAGTACATTCCGAAAAACTGAAATTGGAGATATACATATATCCTACAAAAAAGTTTGGGGCTTTGATTTCATTAAATTAAATATAACTGTGAAGAGTTCAAAATTAAATGGTTGTATTTTTTTCCCTTTCTGGGGTCACGTCTCCTTTTTCTTTTCTTTGTCCCCCAGGGAACCCCCTCTCTTTTCTCATGCTTGCATGAATGATCAACTAGGAAACAATGACTGCTCTTCAATTTTCATTGAACTTCTCCATAGTAAGTAATGTTAGTAAACTGTAATTTAAAGAATCAAAGGTCATTGTGCAAATTAGGATTATTAAGTGCCGGTTAGCAAACTATTTCTATTCCGAAATGGAAATAGTTTTTTTTTTTTTTGCCCCAAAAGAAATGGTGGAGATCTGCGTACCACAAGACATGCGGATGTGATTTGTTTGACTAAAATTCTATTTTGAAATAGTAATAGTCTGCTAACTTTGTTTATCAGATATGATGGATTTTTAACTAAACCTCTGTCATAACGAATTATAGGAAATAAGACTAGCAATAAAATGGAATCTCTCTGAGATAGTTCTGTTGTCTATGTGTTTAAATTTTGAAAAAGTAGAGTGGAATGCCTAAAGCAAAACATTGAATTACCTTTGTGCTGCTCGAAATAGGATCACCTAGAGTCCCCCAATATTTGAGAATCATAAAATAGAGATAATAAGCAAAAGACTTATACCTGATGCTGAACTCTAACCATCCTCCTTATATTTGAGAGAGTATGCGAGTGAATTTTGGGCCTTTTGATTTTGGGCATGCATGTCTTGCAAATTTTAGACGACGGCATTCTAACCATCCTCCTTATATGTTAGGCTTAGTCCACATGCATTGCCTTCCTATTGATGTATCAAATTGCACAATTATCTGGCAGTGCCACTCTTGGGAAAACTTGTAAATTGTGTCAAATATGTTAACTATTGGGCAGAAGTGTTGTGATTCTGTCAGACATTTTGCGTGTCAAATTATAGTGGGTCTACCAGATGTATATTCATATGTCGATTGATATTTGCAGTGAACTAAATGATACCGTTACTGAAGCCGAGCAGAGGATAAGTAAAGTTCCACCTCATCTTGTTTTCAGTGATGCGATCAAGCACTATTTGCAGTCTAAGAATCGGTTACTCATACTGGTATGCTCCTTGCTGACTTCCAAACTTCAGTATCTATTGATCTTTGCTTGTAAGAAAATTTGGCTCAAAAATATTCTACAGATTTCAATATTCAAAATACAAGGTATTTATTATGTACAAGTTCTATAGGAGAGGGAAACTCATTCATTCATTAATTGAAAGGACAAAAATCCTATTGTACCTACATATCAGAACCCTTCTTTGCATCTTAAGGTATCGACAAAATAATTTAGAGATTTTCTATACTTCTCACACGCTACGTAATTGATGTCTAACATTCCCAGCTTTCTTGTAAAATGACTCCAAAGCGTGTTTTAACAGATCTCCAGTATGAACTGCTTTGAAAATTATGTCATGTAGTTAATACATTCCTTTATTCTCTCTTGAGCAAAAGGTTCGTTTACCTTATACATGTTGGCTGGATTCATGTGTGTGTATATATATATAGATAAAAAGCCTGCCACATGAAATTTTCAGAGAACATTACCGTGACATTTGAACTCTGATATTACTTGCTCTGACCACATTGGGACCATCTGATTCAAAAATTGAAGCTGTTAGAGTAAAAATAAATAAATATGTTTTATGTGAAATATTGTAAAAACGTATATAGCCTGTGGAAGGACTATCGAGCTAGATATTATGCGTACCCAATATACAAGCAAATCACAAAGTTTGGCATGAATTCAAGCATTTTCCAAGTAGGACAGTCGTAACTCCTGTTTGCAATCTTTTCTATTTTGAAATAGAAATAGATTTTTTGAAAATGTGTGAAGATTTGTGTAATACATGTGGGGTCCTATGTGATATTAATGTGGACATGATTTGTTAGACCAAATTCTATTGTGTAATAGAACTAGTAGTTCATTAACGTGGGCTTATTTGTTCCTCCCAAAAATGAAGTTTCTTGCCAACTGATTGGATCTAGTTTATGTGCCAACTCCTATTCTGATTACTAAGCAAAGAATGGTTATCAAGACGGTAAAATATATAACTTACAAAAATTTCCATATAAAATAAGGAATAATTGGATAGAATACACTGCGGTATTTAAAATACAGATTTATCTAGAGCTCTAGCAATAGTGGAGATGTTAACATGTTAATATTTGGTTTTACTGTGCAAGTTTTCTTCCCAAGAAATAGGAGGTTATAAGTTTTATCCAACGTGTAACTCCCTGCATCTAGGGTTTTCTATCCAACGTGTAACTCCCTGCATCTAGGGTTTTCTATCCAACGTGTAACTCCCTACATCCAGGGTTCTCCCAAAGAAACCGGGGGAGGGTGTTTAACTAACAATACCAAAAAGTACATTATAGCTATTTTCTTCTTTATTGATTATTGATTATTGATCATTATTACAGGGTTTCAATGCTACCCTAACTGAACCAGTGACACTCCTGGAAGAAGAGGGGATCAGATTAAAGAAATGGAGCTTAAATTGCATCCTGAGCTGAAAGGATCTTTGAAGATGCTTTGTAGTGATCCAAATACAACGATCATTGTTCTTAGTGGAAGCGACAGAAGTGTCTTAGACCATGTAGATCGGAAGAGCGTCGTTTATCCTCTGGCTACCTATATATCACTGTCATGTTTGTTCCTAAAATGATTTCTTTTTGCAGAACTTTGGTGAGTTTGACATGTGGTTGGCAGCTGAGAATGCGATGTTTCTGCGTTCTACAAAAGGAGTTTGGATGACAACAATGGATTGGGTTGGGTTGACAGTGTGAAGGTCCATGGATTTGTAGCTTGTTATATTTAAATTGAGTCTTTGACAGACATTGTGACATGCATGCCAAATCATTTTTCTAATGAAATCCGTGTTGTGTAGAGATTCTATAATTTGATACTGAGAGTGATACAGTAAAACCATCGTTTTGATACCCTATTGAAACACAGTCTAGAAACTTAAGATTTTAGAGAGAAAAAAAGACGTCTAGTTAAATTAGTCTTCAATACAATCCACAGTATTTTATCATCTAACCAATATATTAATTTGTGTTTCTCCTAAAAATTCAGCATGTTTTTGAGTATTTCACTGAGAGAACCCCGAGATCACATTTTGAATGTCGTGAAACTTCACTTGTATGGAACTACAAGTATGCAGGTAACTGATCTCAATGATGATATCCTTGATTCTCTCTTAACTTGTCTGGCTGTTATCACGACGCTCTTCCGATCTCATCGTGGCAATATAATTTCAGATATTGAATTTAAGGTTACAAGCTAGAGACATGTTGCAGCATCTCTGGACTGGTCCAATTGCTAATTCATCTATAAATGTTGTCCAAGGAAGCCGCTCGGTTGAGATACGAGTAGTTGGTGTGACGAAGGTATTATCATAATTCTAATATTTGAAATTTTTATCATCTATAAAGTGCATCCCATAGCCAAAATATCAGTAACGCCTCCTTGTGTTAGGCTATTTGCCAGAATAACTGTTTGATTCTCATTTCGGCGGTGAATTAAAATGAGAGAATAATGATGAGGTAAAATGAGTGGTGGAGATTTATAAAGAAGTGTTTGAAATGAGTGGTTTTAGTTGACTAGTTGTGAAATCGTTGGTGGGTGAAATTATAATGTGAACATGAAAATGAAAATGAGAATCAAGAAAGGTGTTAGTCTGGCATTAATACAATACCTTGTCTCTTTTGTCTTAAGAATGTTGGTTTTAAAAATGTGTAGCTGCCGTTCTTCGACCCTCACTACTTAACACGATAACAGACAAACCAATGAGTTTCACATGTTGGAGTGGGTTCTGTGGTTTGGTCCATTGCCCGTGGATGCCAAAAGGCTACATCGGGATGATCCTTGCACAGTGGAAATCTTTGTTCGAAGTAATCCAACAATGTAATTCTCTTACATTCCTCGTCCTTTTCTTCTGTGTATCCGTAGGAAGCTGCTATTGATCGTATACCGGGAGAGATTGTTCACAGTAAAGCCATCACTATGCCAATTGATTATGTTTTGTGCATGGGGCATTTCTTGGGAAATGTATATTTTCTTATCTTCTAAACATCATAATAATCATAGCAATCATAGTTCACGGTGGATCATCACCCATTATTATTATTATTATTATTATTATTATTTGTATTTCTTAATCTTATATTTGTACCAAATGCTTCTGCATGGCAATATTCAAAATTTCTACAAGCGCACATTTCTAAAAACAGTTTTATGATAACCCTGGCAACGTACAAACAAGAATGAATAAATGAAATTCTTTTGCATCTTTATTTCTGAACCAATTGCATAGCATTTGAAGGTCATTCTGTCCTCTTGAGTGGCCATCTATATTTCCTTAGGTGCAACTAGAAGATTTCGTTCTTTGCTTGCAATTTTTTCTCTATTGCTTTTTTTCCTTCCCCGATCAGAAGTCCAGTTTAGTCTGGTCTAGTCTCTCACTAGCTAGATGGTAGCTAAACTTGAACTCATGTGAAGTTAGTTGCTATTCGTCTAAGTCGTGCTCATTTGCTTCATCAGGATGAGGATGTTTACACATTCTTCGAGCCAGAACTGTCTTCCAGTACTACGGGTATACCTAGAGCAAAAACATATGACTCAACGAAACCTGCCACTGAAAAAAGGCCAGCTCCAAAGCTTGCCTCCAGTAGAGGCAGCTCCAAGTCTCTGGGTAAAAGTCAGCAAAATGGGCCAAACATGGTCAAGAAATCAATTAATGGCAGCACCTCTGGGAACAGCAGAAAGTCATCACCGGAAAGTACCTCGTGGAATGTACTTTATCTCAGAAAGGATCTAAACTACTTCGCTTGTGTTGTTGGCCGGACTCGAACAAATGCTAGGTATCTTCTCAACACATCAGATGAAGTTGTTGCATTTCTAAAGGAGATGGTGATTGCATCCTTATCAGCATCAGATTGAGAGTTCATGATGTCATCTTACTTTTCAATATATGTAATTCGATGCTGTCAACCGCTACAGCATATAAGTTTTGTCAGAAATGTCGTATCAAAATGTGTTTTAAGGAGGCCGTCAAAGTGTGGAGAGGCTCAAAAATTGGTTTATAGCTTTTGCAAGACTCTCGTCAAATATAAATTTCTAAAAAGTGATTTATTTCTTATCACATGTACCAAATGTGCTTATAAACATGCTATTATATATTTTTCTCCTATCTGAGAATTTCTTGTAGTTTGATCTGATCTATTCATTTTTCTGTTTCTAATCCATTAGAAAATTTGTTTTTTTTTTTCGATTTGTTAGCTCAATTGTTTGATTCCCTTGTCTAATTCCTTTTCTCTTTATTTAATTGATTCTGATTGTATCTACACAACCTTTAATTTGGAAAAGTTTCAAGCCAAGTGATGTTGCTTTCTTGACACCCAAAGGCAGTTAGAAAATAAAGATCCGAAAATTTTGTGAAACCTGAAACAAATAATAATAGACCGCCAATGGATGGCCTCAAGGCATCAGGTGGGAAAAATGCATGCACGTGCTGCTCTAAAACAGCAGTTTTTAGCTAAACAGAACATCAAGTTGATGGTCTAAAATATCTAGGCAGCGGGGGTTTTCCTGTTAAGCTCAAAGACGTATTTGATCAATGACTCCCTAATCGGTTGCAACTCAGGGAACCTTTTTTTTTTTCTCCAATTTGAAGGCATCAATTTCGTTGTTACTTCGATCTGCAATAATAACCTTAGCTTGTTCTTCAAGTGTGAAGTTGGTTCATTTGAAGCCTGGGTCGATGTATTTCTTGTACATTTCTAAGATCTCATTGTGGCTTATAACACCCGGGTTGGTGAACTTCCATATGCCCCTTAGGTTCCGCTTTTCCATCCCAATTGAGATTGGTAGAAGTTCGTCTAAGATGGTTATACTGTTAGGAATGTTAACCACCTTATTATATTGAGAAATCTTTGTAACAAAATTGCATGGATTGTTCAGGTCTGAAGAAATAGGCATTCTGACTTAATGTGCAAACATTTTCATATTCTTTCAAGAGTTCTTCCACCTGATTGAAAGGACGAATTCAACATATTAATAACTCTAAGATAAAATGTGTTACTCGTGAAGATCTCATCGACACTATTAAATAGGAATGATGGGGCACTGGAAGTACCATGGCTTTGGTCTTTCAATAGAATCAAGCAGCAAAATTGGGCATGTCTTCCTCTTTACCCAATGATAGAACCTTGAGGGTGTGCCACATCATATTGAAATATACACCCAGTGGCGAAGTTGATCACCAGGAGTCGGTTCGCGCTGCATACATATGCTAAGGTGAGTGTAACTGCAACATTAGTACAAAAGGTCTCAGGATGGTGGGATTCACTCACACCAATCAACATTTGGTCTGCCAGTCATACCAGCAGCATTGCAAACATGTGTGGGCATAACAGCAAGGATGTCTGCCAAAAGACTTGAGCGATCCTTTAGGCGTCCTTTTCCGAACTCATATGGGATCCCCGGCTTGTCACATAATTCTCCAAGTAATCTACCAATCCACCCAGTCATGCCATAGACTAAAAACTTGTAATGCTGTCTTTGAGGGAATCTATTGCTTTCAGATGTCTGATTACACTTGTCAGAAAATTCAGACTTCTCGAAATCATATTTCTCAACTTCATCAAAATGCCTTTCTATTCCAACAGGCATCACCAGGATTCTAGTGTGAGGAAGCAGTGCTCCAGATACATCGCCCCACCAGTTAAGGCTGTTGATATACCATTCCATTGTCTTTTTTAGCCCTTCTTGCTATGTCTCGGACCAGCCTAAATTGTTTAGCTTCTTCTTATCATCTAAGAAGTACCTCTGATCATTGAAAGGCCTGCTCTCCACAAACCAGATATTTTTGTTTGGATCAATATTGAAAAGTTTAAACACGTCTTTAGCCCTGGGCATCGAGTCCGACGGGCTAGGTTAGGCCCGAACCTGAAATTGACCCGATACTAATCGGTTTGGGGAGCTCCCAACCCAAGCCCAACCCGTCGAGCCTGGGAATCAGACCCAAGCCAATCCGTTGTAGGTCGATTTGGGTCGGGTTGGCTTCCAGCTTTGGCTCATTTTTTTATTTTTTTTCAGTTGGCCCAAATTGTTAGGCCCAATTTTTAGGCCCAATTCTTAATTAAAGAGAGAGATATAGGCCATTAGCATTTAGAGTTTAGGAATACAGACAAAGCTCTAAAGGAAAGAGATGAAAGAAGCAGGTAGCGATAGCTGCAGGCGGTCTGCCACGGTGGTGTAGTAGAGGCGCAGCAGCAGCAGATGCAGAGCACAGGCACAGCGGTTGTGGACAAGCAGCAGAGGCAATGGGTCAGAGGCAGAGGCGCGTTGGCAGCTGCATCATCGTCGGCGGCGGAAGGGAAAAAGATGGAGAGACTGATGCAGGTTTCCAATAACACATAGGCAATGTCAAGCTGTTTCTTTCAATGTCATTACATATAATAAAATAATTGAAATGTGCGTACTTGATTAAATTATATATTTTCATTAGGTGGTAAAGATGAAACTAGTATGTTTCTTTCAATGTTGCTATGAACAATGAAAGTTGATATGTGTATTTAGTTAAGTAATACATTTTCAATAGATATCGGATGATAGAATAGCAGTCTCATAGCCCTTATATAATTCACTTGTTGTACGAATTTAATTTTTGCATTTGTGTATAGTGAGTGAAAGAAAATGATGTTTTAAGTGGTCACTTATCTCCAAATTCAACTTGCTTAAAGAAATGGTTAAGATCACTCTCTGAGATGGCATTCGCTCTAAATTCAAATCTCTCAAAAAGATGGTTAAAATTGCTCTTTCAGATGATATTCACTCTAAGTTCAAACCACTCAAAGAGATAGCTAAAATCGTTCATTAAGATGGTAAACTCACCCAGAGCGATAGTTGAAATCACTCTTTGGGGAATGGACTCGTTCCAAATTCAAGTCATCAAAAGAGATGAAGTAAATCGCTCTTTAGGAGTTCAAGGATATGGTGAAGAGTGGTGTAGTCAAAATTAATTGTCATGTGATCATCAATTTAACGCTTTAGAAAGCGTTGAAAATGAAACAACATAAACCTATGATGATATCCATAACATAACCAAAGGGAAAATAAAAATAGTGTGTATTTTCTTCTAACGAGAGAAAGTATCTAGCATAAGAAACAAGCTCAAAGCCTATTTAGCAAAGTCACTATTGTCACTATTCTCCGCTTAACTCTTCAATTTCTTCCTCTTTCTCACCAGAGAAAATTTCATCTCCCTCAGAATAAAAGAAGGTAGAGATATCTAGGTTATGGTCTCTTTGTTCTAGCCAAGACTTGGCAACCCAAAGTCCAGGTCCTCTGCCTACAACAAGGTGATTTCTCTTAATTTCCTTCAAGCAATCAGATTTTAGAAAATCTCGAAAAACTTTCTTAGGACCCTTTTCCAGTTGGCTTGAGTTTGTTTCTTTTTCAAGATGATACTACCTTTGGATGCAAGGAACGATTCCTTTTTAACAAGCTAGTTCTGTAGAAGAGAAATTTGCTCATCTTTCTCCTAGATCTTAGAATCTTTTGTTGAAGAAAGTTGGGTAGATTCGTTCAAAGCCAGTTTCAATTAATCTATTTTTCCTTGAGAATTCTCCACTTGAATATTGGCTTCTTGTTGAGTCTGTATACTTGAAAGCCTTAATTGTTGTTCCTTCAATGCTTCAGATTGCATAGAGATCTAATTCTAGAATTCATGTTGCTCTAACTGAATAGAGGTACGCTCATGGCGATCTTTTGCTAACTATTCCTGTTTCAGCCTTGACATGATTATTGAAAGATCTAGAGATAGATAACATCTGAACAAGAGGAATCACAGTGAGTTAAACATTCAGCTGAGTGACAAATGATAAAAAACAGAAAAAACAAAAAGGAAAAAAAAGAAAGAAAGAGATCGAAGAAGTGAATACTTACTAAGCGAGCTGCAAATTCTGTAACCTTCACAAGATGATCTTCGTTTTGGGGATTCAGGTAGTCCATAAGAAGATCTTCATTATTAGGGACCATATTTATAACTACATGATCCAAGGTAAGGCGATCTACAGGAAGTGAGAACCCATTAGATTTTGAGAAAGAGGAAGAAGCTTTAGAAGGTTTAGTTTTAGGAGGAAGGTTTGATATGGCCACAAGAGCTGGAGGGGTTAGATCAGAGTCTGGAAGGACTATTGGAGGGGCATCATCCTTAGGAAGAAGAATTGACTTTGGAGGTATGACAGAGGAGGAAATTGGAAGCTGACAAGACATTGGGACTACTGTTAATGGATTGAGGGTAGAGGTCATAAGGTCTGCCATTGAAGAAGGGAGATCAATGAGGTCAGGAACACCAGACGGGGAAGATTAAGGTAGCGAGGGGGCTGTGTTGTTCTGATAAGTGAGTGTTTTTTGAGAGAGAGATTGTTTGGATATAGTTCGTTGTGAGAGGAACTTGTAGATTCTTGAGCCTTGTGAGTAGATGGTTGAGTTGAAGATTGTTCTGTGTCAGAACAATCTTCAATTCTTGAGCGATGACCTTTTTTTTGAACGCTTTTCCCTCTTCTGAAGAGCCAAGCGAGTCAAGTATTCATCAGAAAATACCTGCTGACTCATGTCTGTGGAGACAAAAATAATGGAGGAAAGTAAGTATTGAACATAAGATAAGATTTATAGAATGAAAGGTTAAGTCAAGAAAAAGCTTAGCTTACATAAAGGGTGGCCAATCCCAACAAGCCCCAACTTATATCAACTAAGATTGTGGCAGCACTACCCTTTTCAGCCTCAATTTGGGAAAGGGATATCTGTTTCGTCAAGGTCAGAAAGGATGGGAGTTGAATTAAAAGCTTTGAAATGAGGAGATCGCTCAGCGCGGACAAAGTCAAAAAGATGGCCTTCGAGAGGTTCAACAAAGAAAAATTTATTTTTCCATCTCCAGCAACATTTTGGATTAGATCGGAAGAGCGTATGGAAAGTAGAACCTTTTATAGCATCTGTTTTGTGGCGAAAGTAACACAATTATCACTATTTTTTGGTTTTTTCATCTCAAAAAAGTTTTAGAAAATGTTTGAAGTTGGATTTATATCATTTTTTAAACATATGTACAAGAAAGTAGTTTAGGTGACACCAACCATTAGGAAGTATCTAACTTGGACAAGCTTGGAACAAAGAGCAGGTGAGATAAGAATGGGTGAATGGGAAAGTGACAATTGGCACGGATGCAGTCTGCATAAATGTCATCTCGCGATCACGAGCCAAAGGGAGGATTTCTCCATCACTTGGGGATCTAAAAGTATAGGATGAAGTCATATAAAATTTACAAAAATGACTCTAAAGATACTGGTTTATAAATACTAGTTTCTGAAGGGAAATCTCTTATAGCTTTGTCTACAAGGGATGAAAGAGAATGAAAAAGGGTTGCCTGATGAGGATATTTTCTTAGAACCCTTTGAATGGTTAGAGGTAGGCTTGTGAGTGGATCTCTTGATAGTCATAACTTTAAACGGGAAAAGAAAATCTGAGAAAAGTTCAATAACGGAAGAGAAAACCCTAAAAAAAGAAGCACACAAAGCGACTCAGAATAAAATAAAATGTGATGGAGAAGGAAGTTTTTAGTGGAAACAATAACAGAAATGTATATGCAAATAAAACGTGTGCTCTTCCGATCTCACTCTTCTTATGAATAGATAAAAAGTTTGAATACCAAACGCACAGTAATATCAACACAGAGCAGGCAAAAAAAGATAAAACAACAAGGTACCTGGTAACAGTAGTAGTTGAAGAGTTTGCAGTAGATATAACACCGATTTGGATTCTAGAAGTCTTTAAGGAAAAGTAAAATTGTCGAAAAGGAGATCCGGTGTTGATAATTCTTCTTTCTGTAGAGATGTGGCACTAGGATTCCTCGGAAGTTAGTAAACAAAAAAAAATTGAAGGTTTAAGCCCATATGGGGTTTCGTGCTCAATTAAGAGCTCTGAGGGTCAATATTGTCATTTTTGGAAATTTAGAGGAGGGGAAGCATCCCAGAGGAACATGGTAGAGATCGGCTAATCGCTACAACAAAGGTGTTTTAAAATAAGGTTATAAAGGAACACTGACTAGAGTAATACTTTTAAATCAGCTACTTAATTCACTCTCTTTAAAATACTATTGTCTTTTGATGAGAATGGGGGGCTTATATGATGATATGCATTATATATATACATGGCAATGAAAAAAAGTCGTAAGGAAGTCGTCTTACCCTACAAAAGTTGCTTTTATAGTAAGGTGGTCATAACATAATGATAAAGCCAATATCCTTTAACTTTTCTTACTCTCTTCAAAATACTATTGTCTTTTGATGAGAGTGAGATGGCTTATGATGATATATATACCTAAGGGTAATGATTATAGGGTAATGTGAGTTTGAATGGTCGCTTGAACAAATGCACACCCTAGGAGAAGTGAATATAAAGGGAGAATTTTGAGTAGTTGCCTAAGGATTATTATTGACTACTTAGGGTCGCTTACTGTATCCAACATATGTACAACTCTTATGTAACATTTTTCCCTCTCTTTTCTTACTCTATAAATAGAGGGGGTTATGTAACATGAATTCATTCATTCTTCCATTCTTTAAAGACTAATTTTTCTTTTAAAATCTATTCTTTATATTGTTGGGATTATGCATACTCCCTCAATATCTAATTATGATTCTTGAAATCTATTAACAAAGTCATTCAATTTGATTTGGCGCCCAGACTAGTTTTTTCCTAATGTTCTCTTGAAATAAGAGAGAGAATAGCTGGGAATTTAACAGTTGAGATTTGCATGTGTAACAAACAAGGGTCTGATTTATTTGACCAACTTCAAATTTAAAATAGAATAGAATGAGATTGGAAGTGCTAACAATCTTTAATTTTTTATCTCCGTCCTAAATATATGCTCCTGTTTCTGTAAAATGATATAGTGCCATGTATTATACCATACGATATCATATGGCCATATGCATCGGAGCACACTACATAGTTGTGGTTCCCATATACACCTAACATAGCTATATGACGCAATATGGTGTCATATCATTTTTGATGCTACGTCCAAACTACTGTTTCCCTATTTACGTTGTCCCAAATATATAGTTTTGTTTCTAATTTGAATAGTTATTTTTTGTCCTTTTTACCATAATAACCTTATTTGATATATGATAATAACTATTAGTTTTATTTAGTCTCTAAAAAAAATATTAGTTTCATTAAATAAGGATATATATTAAAAAAATCATTAGTTTCATTTATAGATTCTTTTTTTTTTTAAGCACATATGGGTGGTACAGTGACTCAAACATGGTCATATAACTAAGACAAGCCAATATATAACGTCTAACAGAATGTTTTAAAGGTTTTGTAAAATATATGTTTGAATTGTTTGGAAATTTTTGTGATTTGTTTATGGAAAATCATGATTCACTTAATAGATAAAAATGGTGAATAAGAATTAACAAGAAAAAAAAATCCAAGGTTAGAAAGCAAGTTTTAAAGACAGTTATGTAAAGGACACTATCATAAAGTTATATGTCTCTTTTCGTGCATATGTTATTGGCTTAATATGGCTCCAAAATAAAATTCACACTTGTGTCTCCCTACAATGTACATAAAAACTGAGAGAAAATTGAGTGTTCCTTTCCTTCTTGTTGCCAAAGTAAAAGGATGTAATAAGCTAGAGATGGTAGTATATAAACTTAATTAACTTTTGAAGTCAAGTGGATAGTATATCCCAGGTATATTTTCCAAACTCTCTTATGTACAGCTATTGGCCAATACTTTTTTTTTTTAACATTTGGTTACAGTTATTTTATTTATTAATAAAAGATATATTTTTTTTTTAAGTAAAGACCACTTGTGTGGCTGATTTTATAAAATAATAACGAAAAAGAAAAACAAATGGGAGGGGGGCTAGACCTCCTAACCTCCCGAAAGAGTAAATGCAAAAAAAAAATAAGAGACAAAATAAACTCCAACGAGGAGAACCTATGAAATACAAGAAAAAGAGAGTAAAATGCAATCGTGGAGAATATCCACCTTTCTTCTTCTTGCTCTGAGTGAAATACCTATGGCTAATCTCATCTGCATAGTTCAAGGAGTCACTAGAAGCACCGTGACCGCCCCAAGTGGAGCTACAACCAGAGACTGGTGGAGCGCAGGGTGGGGCAAAAGGCCTCGCTTGGGCGCTCAACAAAAGGGGAAGTACATGGGTAGGTGCATATAGACGACGAGCTACCGACCGTGGCAATGCCTGCATGTACTCTGACTTAGAGTCCCTCTGATGATTTGTGTCCTCCTCTCAAGTATTATACATGTAAACAATAGGCTCACTACTGAGAGAAGGCGGGGATGCAATAGTATTCAACTGACAAAGACCCATAGCATCTATATCTGAGATAATATTGGCCTGCACCCTATTTCCAGGGCCTGGCCGCTGACTACCCGACGCAACTGATCCAACAGAACCAGAAGAAACACCTTTCTGCTTAGAAGAAGAAGGAGAAGTGACAGAGAGCCTAGTGGTTTGCTCAATAGCCTGCAAGATATCCTCTGTAGCCCTCTTCAACTTCTTACCGACTGTCAAGTCATGCTTGTCAAAAGTGTCAAGCATCAAGTACCGCAAAGGCTGATGATCCAAGATTCCCTGTAACATATACTCGTCCCTGGCGGATCCCGATCAAAGTGTCTGTAACAAATCCAAACTCATCCCAGGGGAAACCCAACCACCTGTTGACAATAGATCCACACTATGCACACTACTAGGTAGTGAAGTACTAACCACAGGCCCAAGGGGAGCAGAAACCAAAACAGAAGAACAAGAAGCACTAGGAGACACAACCAGCTCAACAAAAGATGCAACAATAGAAGGCACAACCGGTAACACACTATACTAACTCCAGAAACACAAGACTCAACCAGACTAGCAAAAACAAATGTAGTCACTGGTGGAGAAGAGTCAACATGGGCCATTGAAGGAGGAGTAATTGAAATAATAAGTGGGGCCTGCACAGCAGAAGATGTCTGACCCTTGGTTCTAGCCACAGGAACCCACTGTCTGGCCAGCGCATAAGCAACCTCCTTTCCCTTATCACAAGGAGGTGTAGCTGGTGGGGGCAGAGGCGAAGGGGCTGGAGCCTGGAGCTAGAGCCTAAGAAGAAGGCGGAGGCGCAGTAGTTCCAAACCTATAAAAACCCCCAGCATGCCCCAACTGTCGGCACTGAGTGTAGAACAAGGCACCTGCTCGTAAATAATAGATTGCCAAAAACTACGCACAGACCCTCTATCAATCCATACCCTATTAGGGAGCTTGTGCTCCAAATTCACCTCAACTAAGACCTGAGCCTTACTAGGGCGTACTAAATCAGCGGTAGCCTCATCAATATGCAGTAGAGCTCCAAAAACTCTGGCCAAAGCATACAAACACTTCTTTGCCCTCAGATGAACAGGTAATAAAGGAAAAGAAATCCACACAGGGACAATAGGAGTCTCACAGTCATGATGAAAATCAAAAGTCCATTTCAAGACACGCATACGACATTCAGCAACAAACCATTCGTGCTTTGAGAAAAATGTGGATAATCATCCCCAAGATAAACATGAGCTGCCCTGCTGACAAGTGGCGCTAACGGAGTAGAAGCATCCCTGAAAATCTGCTAAAAAGACTTCTATGCAATATGCTGTTCAACACCAGGACCGACCTCCTAGGGGTAGGGGCAGTTCTGGGATGGCGAGACCGGACTGCCGCGCGTGGGACCCATGCCCCGTACAAACGGTGGGTTTTTAGACATTGACTGGGCCCGTCCCCCTTTTTCACCTTCTGAGCATTTTTGTCTTTTGGAGCTAGGCCTAATTCTGCCCCGAAATGCCTTGAATCGGTGGAAACCCTAGGTAGAGACTTTAGAATCGGGATTTTTTTATTTGCTTGATGTTGACCCAATCCAACCATAGGGCAGCATTCTCCAGGCTGTGTAGAAGGTTCAGCAACAAACAATTGGCTCAAAATTGCATGTCAATCCCAAGAATTTGTTTGAACTTCCTCCAAATTGATGTTTGGACATGAGAAATGACATAAAGGAGGCTGTTTTAGTGGTGGTTTGTAGTTGTGAAAGGCGCGAAATGGGGTCGGTTTGATTTGAGGTAGGGGCAGCGGTTTTGGTTGGCGGTTGGCCCGTGACGGGGGTGGAAGGGTGGTGGAGGGTAACACCTCAATGGGGGGAGAGGACTTTTGGTCTTCCACTAGAGTTTTGGTGGCTAGATTAGCCGCATCACAAGGACCCAACATGGCCAAAATTAGCCAATACTTAATAGCTTCTACAATGAAAAATTACTGTACCAACATTATTGTTATATAACCACAAGAAACGATCTAGACAATGGGTGTCTCTATATAACGGAGACACCCAATGATGTAGTGTCTTCTCATCTCTTCTACTAGTTTTACTCACGTGAACACTACCCACGTGTGGGGTCCATGAAACTAGTAGAGGGAAAGGCGCCAACAACACCTAGTGTCTCCATAAATAAGACACCAATGTCTCTGGACCAAAATTGATATAACCACCGTGCCATGTAGAAGGGTTCAGATATTAATTTCCTTCAAATTACTTTCATGAAGAGGTGACTATGCATCTCTAGCAACACTTCCAATCAGTGTTTAGTGTCAAACTTTGGGAGTTACAACACTTTACAGGTGCAATTCTATCATTGATTTATCTATTCTTCTATGACAAAACCTGGCCATATATCAGGGTCATAATTACTATGCTGATCACTTGGTTCATTTGGGGGAGCATAATGAAGCAAAGCCCTGCAATATTCCCACGAACCCAAAACATATCATTTCAAAATGCAAAGAATTTATTAATAAATTGTGGTGGGGCTGAGCAAACTCGTCACTATTGAAGACTTCTTATTGTAATAACTTTAGAATGAAGTTTGACTGTTGGATGTTGATGTTAACTCTTGATATTCTTAGATCTACTGTCGTTTCCTAGGTGGACCATCACTTCTTTTTGTCTGTTTTGTTTTGGTTTTTTTAATGTTTGTGAGTACTAGTACATCAAGTTATGTTGTCTAGTTGTTGGGAGATCTTGGCTCTTGTCACCCTCCTATATACCTCTCATTTATGATTTAATAAAAGTCCCTACATTTTTCTTAAAATAAATAAATAAAGATATAACCACCACCATAATAATATGTTTGTGAATAGTGGTGCATTAAGTTATGTTGTCTACTTGTTGGGAGGTCTTGGCTCTTGTCGCCCTCCTGTATACCTCTCATTTGTGATTTAGTAAAAGTCCACTTAATTATTTTTCTTAAATAAATAAAGTAACCACCGCCATCAATAATATGATGATGATTCATTTTCTATATCCGATGTTCACGATTTCTGCCATGCCACTTTGAAGTCGATCCACTAGCAATTTCGGCCCTCTCCCTTTTCAACCCATTGAATTTGTTCATATCTTCTATATTCAAATTTGAGGTGATTTTTAACTACAAAGTAAGAAAATTTTACAAATGTTTGCTTGATTGAAGGAACATTTTTCTTAAATTTTAGGAATTAAGTTTCTAGAGTCTGTATATAATTTGTATATATATATTAGCATGAAATTTGTTGATTTTGGTTAATGTATGTAATTTCTTGACCTTAGATATATTTATACGTTATTATGGGTACACAAGATAGACAATAGTTTTTGGACAACAGCTGACGCCTATTATGTATTTTAGGCATCAGTTTACTATGTGCATTGCTGTCAATAGCATCGCCTTCAAAATTGACACGTATTAATTATTACAAGTGCTATTTTGTAGAAATGAATCATGATAGTTGGTTGTTCCCAATTGTTGGGATTGTAAATTGACACGTCTCTATATATGACTTTTGTGCTTATTCTAATCGAGTGTGGAGAATATATTTTGTTCAACTAACATATCGTTTGTTTTGGAGTTTTACGTTATCTCGAAAACCTAATTATGGAGGTCAAGGCTCCTTCAAATTTTTGATTTCTCATAAATATTGCGTGAACGTATCAACTGGTATCAAAGCCTGGCAAAAAAGCTATGCACGAAGTCCAATATATAATGGAGCAACGATGACGCGTTTGAAGAAGATAGTTCAAGTTATAGCAGATTCTCAAAAAGAAATGAAAGATGTGCAAAATAAAAACTCGGTCAGCGTGATTGATGCCAAGTTGCATTCATCGTTTTTGGAGAACCAACTAGAGAATGTCAATTGCTTCTTTAAAGAATGGAGAGTCTGTTTTTCCTTAGCAACTTCCTCGCCAGTTGAAGACCTTGATCATTCTTATGAGAAATGAGGGTACATACTGACCGGATCGATCAACAAGGGGCATTGAAGGAATTGAAGAAAATGTTGAAGCCTACGAGATTTAAATTATGTGATGACTTCGAAAAATTCAGAGATAGACACCAAAGTCTTTAGAGACCAAATGCAATGAAGATTCTAATTTTTTTCCTTAATTGACAAGTTAGAAGCGAAGAAAACGGACAAAAAAATTTATTCTCAATATTCAACCATTGAGGACAATGGTGTTCGTAAGAGGGTGGGAATGTTACGGTCATGAATTAGTCATGTTCATAAATTTGTTAATTATTAGCTTTTATTATTATTTTGAAAGAGTCTAAGTTTTGAGTTTTTAGGATAAGCTACATAATGCATAATCTCTTAGATTTCATTTTCCCTTTTCATTTCCCATGTTCAGTCATGATAGTGGTTCCTAATTTTTGGGATTGTAAATTGGCAAGTTTCTATATAAGACTTGTGTGCTTATTCTAATGAAATGTGAAGAATATATTTTGTTCAACAAATATATTGTTTGTCTTGGAGTTTTAGGTTATCTTGAAAACCTAATTATATATGGAGGTCAAGGCTCTATCGAATGAGCCTATTTCATATTTGATTTCTCATCGTTTCCCTCCTACTAAATTGTGACTACTTTTATTGTACTGTAGTGACCAAATAATCCCTACAATGATGAAACAAATTACTTGTAAAGAAAAATAATTACTAAACTACAGGCAATAATTTGGTTGGTGACAAGAAGGCAACTAAAAAATTGGTCGCTTAGAGTGGTTTTATCGGCCAAAAAAGTTAAAACTACAACATCACGCCCTTTGTTTTTGAGAAAATAATATGATTGTCTAAAGCACATTGATGGCCAATTATCTGGTCGCAATCAAGAAAATAACTAAAATTTGATTGCACCAAAAGTTTTTCAGCAACTAAATCTATAAAATATATAACAACACAAAATAGGGTCGTTAAAAAGAAATTTTGGTTGTTCGAGAACACATTTATTAATGACCAATTTTTTCTTTTAAACTACCAATTCACTGATTGCTAAAAATTCAATATTCACAACCGAACACGAATAATACATTGCTCACTGGAAACATTCGCCAACTTGTCTTTGTTGACCAACTGACAAAAACATGCTTTTCGTTGGGGAAAATAATCAACGGCCTATTTAGTTTAATCAACAAACAAAAACCCCGTTGTTGAAACTTGAAGGTGATATCTCTGTTAGTTGATTTGATCAATTTCCATTTTGACATAAGAAACAAATGACATAGGCGCTGAACGGCAAAAAAAGTAGTGCAAAATATTAATTAAACTCTCACCTTAGTCTACGAAAAAAAGGAAAGCACAAACCCATAAATCTCTCAAATCCAACAGGCACGCAGAAGTAAGCAACCAAGACATGAAAAAATTAATAGGCAATCAGGAGCATTGACTTTGATCAATAAGATCTCAGGTGACTGGAGTTAGACGTGTGCTCTTCCGATCTATGATTTTTGAACGCAGTGATGTGCTCAAATCAGTAGCTAGTATTACGTCATATCACTTATAACTAACTGGTGCCATTAGACGTCAGGAGCTTGAAACATACGAATTAGAGTAAGTCCCTCAGTGTAGTTGTCACTTGTGCAGACATTTCCTTCTGTGTTCCCCAATGCAGAGGAGAAGAATGTGTTAGTGTACATGTTATAGTCTTAATAGAAAAGACTACGTTAGTCCAACAACATTACTTGCTTACTAGACGACATTAATACTAATGCTACCTGATGTTTATTATTGCCCATGTCTCCGAGTTGCCTCCCTTTTTCATCATAGAGAATAAGGCCACTAAATCGCGGTAGCTCACACTTTTCGCCCATCAAAATCGGCCTTTGCCATATAGCTGAAGTCAAATTATGACTTTGCCACGCAAAGTACTCTCTAAGAAGTAATGGCGTCGGTGTTTCTCTTTACTAATTAAACGCTCGACATCCCACTTACAATTCTTCCCACTCCACCTTACCAACCTTATTAGTGCCTTCTTCACCAGGGAACTAGTCCACCTCAGCCATGGCTTCTCAGCCCACGCCCCGGTGGCTGAATATGGGGGTTCTTGATGCACGACTACTTGTTGTTTCCTCCACATTCTCTTGAGGGCAGCTGCGGTGCAAAGGGTGATTAGTAAAAACGAAGTGTAGGCAAATAGTGCAACAGCCAGATCGGAAGAGATACCTTCCATTTGTCTTCTAAACTCGATAAAGCTTCCATGGACTAATATTCTGCAATAAAATATACTTGAGAGAAACTAAAAGGGAAAATCTAAGAAAAATGTCATGAAGAAGAATTTCTTTTTTTTTTTTTTTTTGCATGGATGAATGAATAAATTTGATGTGAGGATCATCAACCGATAGTTGGGGCTTGGATTGGATTTGTGGGACATTGAAATTGTTTTAGTATAATTAGCTATCGGCAAATACTCACCGTTGCAAGGTATTGAAAACCTTCACGGGATAGGCAAGGTTGTTTAAATTGTTGTAGATTAGTACACATTCTATTTGGATTTCGTGATTTAGTATTATTAATTACTAATAATAAGTATAGGCTCCACTTACGACTCAATTTCTACGCAAGATTTAAATTATATAACATCTTTCTCTGATAGTGAAGGGGGGAATTTAGTATTTGCTTTTGATTTGTCATCTAACTATATGTAGCAATATAATCTTGGTGTTAATCATGTTATGACACCTTTAAGAGATGTCATTATGACACTTCCCTGTCTCACGTGAGACGTGTGAGTGTATAAAAACACAACACGTGGATTTTTTTTTGAATGGGGGGTGTTGTCGGTGGTGCTTGGTAATTTTCAAAACATTGGTGTTAATTTCTTGTCGACTACCTGACTTGGTCCCAAAAAATTATAGAAAGCTAATAAATATGTTGGATCAACCTTTAATTGTAGTGGAAAAGGGGGGGAAAGGATCAACCTTCAATTGTATATTCTAGATCATTTTTATCAAACAAGCAACGATGAAGACATGCTTAATTAATCAACTTTATTAATTTTCTCTCCAAAAAAAAAAATTAACTTGATTGATTAATTTCCGAAGTTGGTAAGTGATAATACAAAGAAAAAAAAATGAAAAATTAGTAAACAAAAATATATACATGTATCAAATTGTAAAAATACTGGTGATCATACTGGATAATGGTAAGCTAACTATATATGTTGTTAAAGTTTGAAATAAAATTGCATCTCGGATTTGAAGTTTCGACTTGACATGTTTCCCTATATATAGTTAAAGTAAATGGGAGGTGGAGTCATGGTTGAATAGAGAGACATAAGATGATTTAAATTATCAATGAAATGTGGCCCATTTAAAACATTTCAGCATATCCAAAATTTGAAAAAGAAAGAAAACTTTAAAATTGATAAAAATTAATTAAAATTTGAAGCCGTAAATTTAATAAATTAAAATTAAGATTAATATAAATGAAATAAAATTTGTTGTTTACAGGAAAAAAAATAATAATCATATTTGGCCTGATAAAGAATAAGTTGAATTCTCTAACTAATCTCCATGGTTAAAAAAATAAAATAAATAAAATTGAAGGAGAGATATCATCTCCTATAACAATTAAATTCACCATTGAGGCAGAGATGTGGTTTGGTAGAATAGGTAAAATAACTTACCTCCTGTGGGTTATCCAATAGTTACTTTTGACTATTTTTCTTTTTTCCATTTTTTTAAAGCTTTTGACCATTTTTCAAAACACCCCTTCCAGTTATCTTTATAAATGAGGCCTAGCCCATTTAGTTTAAAGGGCTATGTTACGGGGTAACTTGAAAAATACTAATGCCTTTTTATATAGTTTTTAAAATTAAGATAAATTAAGTTTTTTGGGGAAAACTTAGGTGTTTTACATTGTGATATCATAATATTACAACACAACAACTACAATTCGCCAAAACACCGAGTCATATCAAAACAACTCGTCAAAAGATCCAAGTCAAATCAAGCACAACTCGCCAAAACACCTAGTCATGTCAACACAACAACTCCCTGGAACACCGAGCCACAATGCACCTTTACCACAACTCACCAAAACACTCAATCACAATACACTTTCACCACAACTCACTGAAACACTAAGTCAAAACACACACCACGAATCATCCACCACCACCGGCGGTCATAATAGTACCACCACAACTGACCAGAACAACTACAACAAAACATCACAATTATACTAGACCACCAACCACCCATTACCACCCCCGTTTGTCACAGCACCACACCATAACTCGCCAAAACATCACAACCACCGCACACTAATGTGAAATCTGATTTCTAATCTAAATTGTGAAAAAATCAATCTAATTGCAAAAAAACAAACAAAAAGAAAGGAAAAATGAGCAGCAAAGATTAGCGAAAGAAGCGAAAGAGATGACGGAGTAGTGGCAGCGGTGGCTGAGGTTGCGTCCGATGAGGTTGGTGACAATTTGGTGCTGTCTCTGAAGTTAAGAGACATTATGGCGAGGTTGAGATCGCTTTATGGTGGTCGGTAAGATACGGCGAGACAGGACAGAAGTGGTGTTCCTAGAGTAAACGATGGCGATGGATTAGAGGTGGCAGTGGCAACAGTTGAATGGCAGTGGCAGAGCGAGTGTGAGATGGGGATTGAAGAGATAGAAATTGAGGGAGGGAGGGAGGGAGGGAGCGAGACCGAGTGGACGGGGGGGAGGTACCTGATATTTGCAAAGGAGTGTATACATACCTGATTTTTCCAAATGAATCCCCAAAGTATCTAGTTTACCTAATTTTCCCCTATGTTCCATTACTGGGACCTAGAGGTCCAGGTTCGATTATCTTATATGGGGTATTTTCTACAATTTATTTGTAATGTGTGTTCTATTGTTGCTTTTCTCTCATATATGGGTTTCTATTGTTAATTTACTTTGTGTTGTACTTCAATATGACATATATATATATATGTAGAGGTAGAGGGACAAAGGGAGCATGGGAGACGATCACCCCGGCAAAGTCGGTCGTTGTAATGGTAGTCACCCTGGCAAAATTTTTTGAGACTTCAATTTTTTCTCGCTAAAAATCATTGAATCTAGCAACAATGTAGCAAGAAATTGCAGTTGGAAGTCGGCTCAGGTGGAGAATAAGGCATTTTGAGCTGCTGGGACTTGGGACGAAAAAAGATTAAAAAGGGACGAAATAAGATTAAAAAGGCCCAGTAGGCAGTAGTCTGTCTAGTACTTTAAGCCCATTTAAAATTAATTAAGAAGCCCAATTAATTTAGTTATTTAGTCTAGTTTTAGCACATAATGATACACCCAATTTTGATATATACAAACTTGAAACTCAAACCCAGTTAGCAATTACCCAACTTCGGTTTCATACTTTCATTCAGTTGAAAACAAACGATAGTTTGCTGAGAAATAGGCGAAGGGCATAACAAAACAGAAACAAGGCCGAACCAAATCCCAATTTCAAAAATAGAAGGGAGAAATCAATGAGGCAATCGTGGAGGGAAAAAGCATGGTTTCTTTTTCTCTTCATCTTCCTCATTCTTTATTTATTATATTTTGTTTCTTGAGTGTGTGTTTCGCTGCATTCCACGGTTGTCTGTTAACACTGAGTCTGTATTTTTCCTTTTTTCTTTTTAACTTCTAATTTTCTGCAAAATCCAAATGGTCATGTTATTACATATAGAAGCTATGGTCTATGGATTTAATTTCTGATTCCAAATTTACATGGTTCACCTCATGGTTAGATGATTATTTTTGTTCTTTCATTCTTTGTGATTTAGTATTTGCCCCAATTTTGCAACTTGTAAGGAATATAGTTATTAGTTATTTCTTACTACTTCACGTGGTTGTGTGATTCCTTGCTTACTGATTGTAGAAAATAGAACTGAATATCGGAAGTAGATGCTAAAGCTAAAACACAAGAAATCAAAGATTGAAATGCTTGGCAATAATAGAAAATAGTGCCTTTTGTTGGAAAGATAGGTTGTAAGTTGTTGGCAGAGGATAAATGATTTGCCGTCAGTTCTGAATTTTTCTTTCTTGGTGTGAAGTTGATTGTTTTTCATCTGAAGTTCATCCAAATTTTTCATCCAAATAAAAGGTTTTCGAGATCCACATTTACATTGGTTTGCCATCATTAACACTTTCTCAATGGATTCTCTTACTGATGAGTTTGAAGAGATGCGGACATGACAAGACCAATTTAAAATTCCAACACTATCTCTACGCTTGAATTGATTTATGTTTTGCCCTTTTGTTTTGTATAATGGCATTGTATGTAATGCACAATGTTGAATTATTTTGAGTAAATATTGATGTATAAAATTATTTGCATCAAAGTTTAGTGTTCACTTTGTTTGATAAAAAAACAATATATGGTTAATATGATTTTATCATTTCGCCCCCACAAGATTTAATTTCTCACTACACCACTGTATATATGTATATATGCTTATTTATACTATTACAATGCAGATTTGTAATACTTTCAAAAAAGAAAAAGAGATGCTTAATACTGTTGTAATATAAGTAACAACAATGATAATGTTCAAAAGCCACATGGGAGATCACCTGTCCCCGAGGTTTTGAAAAAAAAAAAACTCCACGGTTAATTTTGAACAACATTATTAACAACACTTAATTTTTAATTATTATTGTTGTTGTCTCATCATCTACAACCTAGATATGAGTCAGAATTTTAAAAATGCATAAGAGAAAATGTGGAGAATTTCTTAAAAAAGTACTACTGCTATATAACACTAAGATGATATTAAATGACAAGTTAAATCAAGTGGCTCATAGATCTATAATTTTTAACTAGATCGATCAGTCATATTGTTGATGTCAAATTTTAAATTTGACCCAACAAATGAATATGTTTATGCAGGAAACTTGTGTTAGTTTGAACAAAAATGAGAGAGTTATGGTGAGGTTGGTGAAATAATAGAGAGAGTAATGAGAGAAATAAAAGTGTAGAAGACCAAGATTGTTGCAAAGTGAAGAAGATCCCCGTCGCTTGTGGATCTCCTTGTATTTATATCAAGTAATGATTACAAGCAATTAATGTCTAGCCAATAAGAAGCATGATAAGTACAATTAGCTAGAGTAAGTGTCAGCCTTTTTGACTAGTTACTTGTTAAATGTCTGCATGGCGAAGACAAATATTAACTTTATAATTAATGTATTAGTCACGTCAACCTTAAGTGATAGGGTTTGCAAGTTTCATCACAACTGTTAAGTCTGAAGAACCTTGCAGACCTTGGGTCCTCCAGACTTGCGACCACATAAGCTAGCTTCTACGGGCACTGCTGATACCCAGCGAGTTGTGAGCTGATCTCATGAGCTAACTTGATGAGCTGGTTGTTGACCTCATGGGATGAGATTCGTTACCCTGAAGCTCGCCCAGTTTCTGAGTTAGTTGATCATAGGCCCACACTACTGGGTCACCAACTCATGGCCTGGTGGGTCAACCTCTTAACATACAGACTATTGACCTTGACCTCATACTTGGGTATAAACAAATGCCCCCTCAAATATGATGCTTTGAGCTCTAAGAAGGAGCATCCTTGAAGTTTACTTTCCAGCGAGCTTGTCGCATTGCTACCATCCTTTATTTAGATTCTAAATTTTCAAAGGCAATCCCGTATGGCTTGCGCTATGTGTTCCATTTGTACTAGTCCACAGGCTTTGCGAAGGGTGAACGTCAATCATCTTTTATGATTGACGTATGTTCCCCTTCCTGAGGCCTGCCCCCTTCTTATTTGAAATCTCCACTTCCCGTTTCTTCCATTTCTCCCTTTACCTACACGACGCTCTTCCGATCTAATTCTAACTTCATGAAAAATCCTTCAAGACCTTCATCACTTTTGATGAATTTTTCAAGCTTTAGTCTTCTTCTGCCTTCTAAGTTTTCACTTTCAGGTAAAAAACTTTATTGATCTTCTCCTTAGAAATCCATAGCTTGACTTCAGGTTTTCTTGAAAGAATTGGGAAATTCTATTAGACAAGACATTTGAGTATTGGTGTAAGAGTATTGTGGGCATAAATCTTATTAGGCTGCAGTGCCTAGAAAATGGCCAGCAATAGTGAATCTAAGGTTCATAATGTGGGGAAAAACAAGCAGATAGCTACTGTTGATTGGACAATGGAAGAGGAGGTCACTTCACTGGAGAGAGATGAGGGAGGAGACGTCTAAGTGGATTAGACCGAGAAGGAGGAATCAGTGTCGAAGGGAGAGAGGTACGACATTGACTGGTTTGAGGAAGAGAAGTGAACGAGCGACCTCAGACTAGGGGAGCCTAGTCCCACTCCAAGTCATCCCTATAGGTCGGGTTAGGGTGGCAAGGATGGGCTATACTTCTAGGTCGGCACTTGCAGGTCCTAATGAGAGGCCACCTACTGTGATTGGGCCTGATATACCTTGGGCTGCAAAATACTTTCAATCCAAGCTCAAAGAGAAAGACCTTCACGAGGTTAGGCAAAGGTCTACAGTATCTAACCGGTTGAGCTATGGGTACCATATGAGGGGGGGCGGACTCACTTCCCTCAGTGGGCTGTGTGGTAATGAACACTAGAATGTTTAAGGTCGGGTTTAGGCCTCTCCTTCTACTAATAGTGATTGAATACCTACAATTCCTAGACCTGGCGCCCTTACAAATTCCACTCAATAGCTGGAAGACATTAATAAGTTTCCTGGCCTTGTGGTGGGAGACAGGTATGATTTACCCATGACCTGAGAGCTTCATTACCTACTACCAGCTCAAGGCTACCAGAGGTGGCAAGGGCTCGTACTATGTTGCATCACAGCTTAAGTGGGAGAAGTGAACCTCTGGGGCAACCTAATAAAGAGAATCGCAGAATCGGTCTCACGTCGGAAGGACTGGTGGTTTTGGGCTAGAGGGGAGTGGATAACTCCTGGAGCCCCTGGGGATGTTGAGGTTAAGGTCAGGACCACCTACGGGGAGCACAGTAAGCATCAATAGGTTGTTTTTTAATTTTGACCTGATTATTCTAATTTTAATCTTTTTCCTTTCTTTGTAGGAACTGAGTGAGGTATCCTCTCGACCTCAACATTCACTAAGTAGGTAAAGAAAGTTGCTGAGGTCAGTGAGGATCATCATCACTTGTGCGACCTTATCAACAAGGATATTTTGATTAGAGTTGGCCTCTTTGTTGGCAGCGAGGAAGGACATCTCGAGGAACCCAAGCAACTGTAAGGTCACAGCTCGCTATTTTTTTTAGCTCAATTATTCTTTCTGCCATGGTCACACTTCTCTTTTGTCTTTTAGGCAAAAACAAATCCTAGAAACGAGCTATATGGGAGGCTGAGAAGAAAAGAATGAGGACAACAGCTCAAATGGTTGAGGATCTAAAGGAAAGGAAGAAAGGAAAATGTAAAGGGAAGAGAAATCCCTCAGCAAGAGGACACTTCCAGCCGTTGGAGATCATGGTTAGAGAGCCCATGGCGAAGGTCCCTATAGTAGATCACGGCCCAACTCCTTAAACAGCTCGGTCTTCTCCAAGCCCAGCAATTGCTGAGGAATAGCGACCTGCTAAAAGGCACCTCTCTACCTGGTGGCAAAGGACCTTCTTCTCCAACTAGTCATCATGGCCAGGTGGAGAAATCCAAGGTGAAGTGCCCTAAGGGTCTGCTCGGGTACAACCTAGTAAGGAAGCACGAAAGGGTCTGCTCGTACTGTCTAACACCATAATGAATACAGCTAGGTGCTAGTCTAAAAAATGAGAAGGCTACACTTCTTCCCTTTCAACCATCTACCTGATTCAAAGGTGCTGAGTCCTCGCAGCTCGTTCAGAAATCTTGGTGGGCTACACGCTAGACAGGGTGGTCAATAAGTGTGACAAGCTACATGACAAGTCTGAAAATGCTTCGAAGGCAAAGGAAAATGCCAAGCTCTCTTCTAGGAAAACAAGCATTAGTTGTTGGTCTCCTGAGACGAGGCTAGTCACCTCTGTGTGGAGCTCGAGGCTATAAAGAAGAAGAACGAGGAGCTCAAGACCTCTTTCGCCATTGAAAGGTCAAAGCTTAAGCAGGCAAAGCAGAAGCTTGAAAGGAGAGGTCGTGCTGATGACCTTGACTGCCAGGAGGCTATCACCAAGTACAAAGCCTCTGACCAGTTCAAACACAACACCAGTGAGCTCTACTTAGAGATTGCCAAGGACATCATCTCAGAGACCTAGAAGATCAAACTGGGTATGAGTTGGGCTTTCTTAAGGAGCAGATTGCTCAATGAAGAAAGACTGTGGCCTAGAGAGCTCTGATGAGGAGGACAAAGCCATTCCTAATAAGGCTGTTGCTGCAAAGGCTGCTCATGTTGAGACTGCTCTTGCTAATCAGGGCTGAGTCTCCAGCTCTCTTGTAATTTTTGTTTTTGCTCTTGTATATGTCCTTCATTAATGAAAATTTTAGTTTTATTTAAGTATCAGCTCGTGATGTGTCATTCTTATTTTGTTGATTTATCTCATAGCAGTTAGGTCGTATAATGTACAAGCTTGTTTGATTATCTCTTATAGTGATGACATCACAAGCTCGTGAGAGATTATACTTGAACTTGAAATCAGATCTTCATTAAGGTCATATAATTTATGAACTTGTTTGACCATCATTTTAATAATGAAATCATAAGCTCATGTGTATTATACTAAACTGAGTGGAGAGACTACTGAGTTTGAGGTCGTAAGCGTAGAAGCTTAGATTGGTAGCTCGATAAGACTTGTAAATAGATCAACCTCATCTTTCACTTAACATTTCTGAGTGTTTGGTAGTCTTAGCTGGATGATTCTACCAAATTGATCTTAGCAACCTCATCACCTTCTGAGCCTAGTTCGTTGGACATTGTGGGTTAATTGTAAACCCTAGTCATTTAGACACTTAGTTTTAACCACGAGCTTATGTGGTACTAAGGTCGTACCTTGTTTTCAAAGGTCACTATATAAATAGGACGTCCACACTTCGTTCAATAAATTACATGCGTTAGGTCATATAGCAATGATTTGAAAGTTCAATGTCACGTAGACTCAAATCTTTGCCGATCAGTTGTGTAAATCATGACCTAGTACATTATCAAGACAAGAAATAATGATTTCACTGGTAGTACTTCATAAGATGTTCAGTGTTCCATGGGTGCATGATTTCAGTTCCTTCCATGTTTTCAAGCTCATAGGCTTCATTGAAAAGAACTCTCTTTACCCTATAAGGTCCTTCCCATGTAGGTCCTCGGGTTCCAGAGGTTGCTTCTTTTGATAATAGGAAGACCTTATCCTTTGATCATAGGAAGACCTTTCAGACAGTGGCGGAACCAGAAAATTTTGTTTACAGGGGCAAAAAGTTTGTGGCAAAAGAAATGAAACCAATAGAAGAGAAATAATGAGATTTTTTTATATTACATTATTACAATTGTTCTCTACAAGTTTTCATATTTGATAGCATCTCATGATTAAGAGCTTATTCTCAAGAGCTTTATGAAAAGTAAAAAAATTATCAAATCAATACCACCCACGCTCTATTCATAGAAAACAATTTTTTACACTTTTCAATAATCTTTCTTTACATTCCCACCATATATTTTCCCACAAATTTAACTTTCCTTTACATGAAACTCCCAAGAACAAGCTTTGTATCATTATCAATTTCATCAGATATACATGTTTAAAAATGTAAGCAATCTCAAACTATTATTTAACCATTGATCTCCAATGGTTAAATAATAGTTTGACAAGATACCGCAATCGATACCGCAATCGAGTCTTGACAATGTCCATTGCAGAAAATACTCTTCCCACTGTTGCAGAAAAATTAAAGCTGGTGTCACAAGCCTGTAAAGCAATAGAACTTGATTTTGTTTGTCTTATTTTTTTTTTTTTTTTTGGTCAAAACCAAATTCTTCACAAGATCACTTATAATAAAAAAGTTAGAGACGAATCAAACTAATTATGATAACAAACATTAACAAAGAAAGAAAGTAACTAATTAATAATATAAGCAATCTTAAATAGCTTATTTTCAATAATCAATTTAATGGCTCGAGAATTCCAATAACATTTAAGTGCACTGCATTGAATAATTCATAAAAATTTCACAAATCAATATAACATGCTAATTATTAAACATTATATATTATTTATAATTCAGATTATACACGATCAAGAATTTAAGAAATAAGAAGTGATTAAAATGTTTATAACTCAAATTGTGAAAAAGATTGTGAGTATTTGGTGGATTGTGGCAGATCACCTTAATGGAAATTAAGCAATTTACAAATTGTATAAGCAATATAGAAAACTCAATATTGGAGATAAGCAAAAGAGTTGAGCCATAATGAGATATAGGGGTTATCCAATTTTTTATGTCATAGTCGACTAGTAGTATGGTAGAATATGAATTGTGAATTGAATTAATATAATAATATTATTAAGTTATGGTTTAAGGTTGCATGCACCAAATGAAACAAAGCCCAAATCTTATTTTGCCTTTTCCATTTCCTTACGTTGGTGTAATTGAAGAAATTGTCCTTTTTTAAATAATAATTAATGGAGATTTTCAAAATCATTAGGGGGCAATTGCCCCTCTTTGCCCATGAGTCCCTCCGACCCTGCTTACGGAAGACTAGGTCCCCAACCTCGAATCTATGTATTTTGACCTTAGAGTTGTAGAATTTTACACATGTTTGCTTGTAAGCCGCTTTTCTTACTTCAGCCATAATTCATCTTTCTTCTAGAAGATCGAGTTCATTGGTGAGGAGCTCATCATTTCTTGCCTCATTGAAACATAAAACCCTGGGAGTTGGGACCTCAAGCACTACTAGAACCATTGTTTCAGCCCCATAGGTTAGGAAGAAGGAAGTCTCACCTGTCACAGTTATGCGGGTCGTTCGATACAACTAGAGAACTACAGGAAGCTCCTCGACGCATGCACCTTTCAAAGGCTCTAGTCTAGTATTTAGGGTGTGTTTAATGATCTCGTTAATAGCTTCGACCTGGCCATTTTGCCTATGGGTGATAAGGGGTAGAGTAAAAGTTCTTCATCTCCAATTCTTCACAGAAGGTCCTGAATCTGGAGTTATCAAACCGTTTGCCATTATCTGTGACTATGGCATAGGGCACTCCAAATCTATAGACAACTGACTTCCATATGAAGCTAGTAGTTTTCTGCTCTGTTCTGGTCACTAGGGCTTCAACTTCCACCCATTTAGTAAAATAATCAATAGCCAGTACAGCGTATTGAGTTCTTCCAAGTGGGCCAATGAAGTCAACATCCCACTTGGCAATGGGCCAAGGTCCTATTACTGGGGTTAATTCTTCTAGTGGGCTTCAAATGGGCGGGGCAAACCTTTGGCATTTGTCACAGGCTCTTGTGAATTAAATGACATCTTTTTTCAGCATAGGCCAAAAGTACCCCTACCTAGGGACCTTATGAACGAAGGATAAACTACCTAAGTGATTGCCACAAACTCCAGAGTAAATTTCTTCTAGGACAATTTTTGTTTCTCTTAGAGTAAGACACCTTAGGAGAGGTCTGCAAAGCTCCTTTTATATAACTTCCCATTGATTATAGTGAACCTAGAAGCCCGTTGTATTAGTTTCTTGGCCTCTACCCCCGGGATAGATACTCTCTCCTTTAAGAACTAGATGATTGGGTCCATCTAGTTACTAGCTTGATCATTCTCTATAGAGATTACTTCAGTTTTGTCAATTGATGAAGTCGAGAGCCCTCCAATGGAATGCTACTGAGCTCACTAGCTCTCTTACTTCTAGTGAGTTTAGCTAGTACATTTGCATGGCTGTTCTCAGCTCTCGGGGTCGCCAAAATCTCAAACCATTTGAGGTCCTTTAATTCTGATGTCAGTTTGTCCTGATATTAGGATAGCTTTTCCCCTTTAACGTCATATACTCTGCTAGTCTAATTTACAACGAGCTGAGAGTCACTTTTAATAATTAACTTTTTTACCCTCATGGATTTCGCCATGCTGATACCTGCCAAAAAAGCCTCGTACTCAGCCTCATTGTTAGTTGCTAGGAATCTGAACCTGATTGCTTGGCAACGATATTGACTAGATGGGCTTACTAAGACAATTCCCGCTCCCAAGGCTTGTCTAGTTGAGGATCCATCCACAAATAATTCCCAGGCTAGGATCTCTTCTACCCCTTGATTATAGAGTGATGGGGTAAGCTCGGCTATAAAATCGGCCAAAGCTTGTCCTTTAATGGCTGTCCTTGGTTTGTAGTGGAGATTATATTGGCTAAGCTCTATCAGATTACTAGATAGGCCTACCTTCTGCAACACTTGTCTGAGAGATGTATTGGTAGAGGAAATGCGGACGGAGTTTTTTGGATGCAATTCCAAGGGCATAGACGAGTTTCTCCATAGATAGCTACCTAAGTTCTGCATCACATAACAGGTGACTAACATAGTATATAGGGAGATGGGTAGCTTTTTCTATCCTGACCAAAACGGCACGGATAGATGATTTAGAAATAGCTAAGTACAAAGATAGGAGTTATCCATGCTTTAATTTGGACAGTAGTGGGGTAGACGAGAGGTGCTTATTCAACTCCTCGAATGCTACCTGGCAGTCATTTGTCCACTCAAACTCTTTGGATTTCTTAATAGCCTCAAAGAAGTGCTTGCACTTGTCAGTTGAGCGCAAGATAAAACATTTGAGTGTTGCAACTCTTTTGGTAAACCATTGGACCTCCTTGACTGATTTTGAAGGCTCTATTTCCAATACAACTTTTATCTTTTCTGGGTTGACCTTGATACCCCATTGGAGATCGGAAGATAAACCCTAAGAACTTTCCTGATACAACACCAAAGTTGCATTTCTTTGGATTCAGCTTCATTTTATAGTCCCTATGGACTTGAAATATTCTGGCAAGGTCATTGATGTGATGCCTAACTTGTAGGCTCGTGATAAGCATGTCATCAATGTAAATCTCCATGGTTTTTCCAACCTAATCCTTAAACATTTTGTTTACAAGACGCTCAAACAGCATAATTTTGTAACAACATAACCCCCTATTAGTTATGAAGGATGTGTTCTCATCATCATCTAGAAACATAGGTATATGATGGAAGCCTAAGTGGGCGTTCATAAAGCTCGATAGTTTATGACCTGCTATTGCATCGACCATCTAGTTAATTCTCGATAAAGGGAAGCTATCTTTTAGGCATGCCTTGTTTAGGTTGGTAAAATTGATCATATCCGCCAGGTCCCGTTGTTTTTCTTGACAAGAACTGGGTTGGCCACGCATTGCGGATATAGAGCTTTTTGTATGAATTTGTTTATGAAAAGTTTGTCCACCTCTCGAGCCAGGGCATCATATCTTCGTTATTAAGGGAACGTCTTTTTTGCTTAAAAAGCTTAGCGTTGGAATATATGCTGAGCCAGTGGCATGCATGTTTTAGATCAATCCCTTTCATATCCTTGTGTGTCCAAACAAAGACATCTAGGTTCTTTTTGAGGAAGTGAATGAGCTGAAACTTCATCAGTTTTTTGAGTCCTATTCTTCTAATTTGGAGCTAAATGTCAGGCTTGTGTTCATCTACTTTGACAATCTGGAGCTCTTCACTGGGACTTGCGATTGTTGTAGCTTTGTCTGACATGGGGTCTAAAGTGACGACCTCTTGTTGAGGTGAGATCCCAATAGCATAATCGTTGTCGTATTCCCTAGCTGAGAACTTGGGTCTGTACCATAGCTGTCCCATGCTTAGTTGGGGACTTCATCACATAGTAGAACACAGAGGTTGCAGCTCTGAGCTTATAAAGAATAGGTCTTTTGAGAATAGCATTGTGATTTGATGGAACATCAACAACCACGACGTCGGCCATAACCCTCCGTTGACAAGGATCTTTCCCGTAGCTCCACAAGTAGTGTGAGTTGACCCATTGGCTCAACGAAATCTCTGGTAAAGCCTTGAAGCCTAGCTCCATATGGCCTCAAATTCGTGGGATCTATGTTCATTTGCTTGAACATTTTCTAGTACAAGATGTTGATGGAGCTTCCATGTCTACAAAAGTCTTGTGGACTTTGATTCCAGAAAATGGCATGTTTATGACAAGAGCATTAGTGTAGGGGTACACGGTATCGTAGGCGTCCTCATCGCAAAATGTAAAAGAACTTGTTTAAGTCATGGAAGCCCGAGTGGTGAATAGTTGATAACAATTCTGGACTTCTCTCACAAGACCTCACCGTTGTCATTTAGAACCTTCCATGCTCTGATTTCTTCTAACGAGAAGATGGATTTCAGCTCGAGATCAGTTCTAAGGAGCTCAAGCATTGAGATCTACCTAAGGGACAAGCTTGTCTATCCTACCCTTGGCGATTAGCTACGTATTCACCGAGGTATCCCCTTTCAAAAAATCTCCTGCCTGAGGTGCCTGTACTCGTCTGTCTCGTGATCTAGTGCTATGTGATACTTGTAATACATGGTCTAATTTGCATCCTTCCAAGGCTTTTTAATTGGCTTTGCCTTCGGTAGTATCAGATCATTTTTTAATAGATTATAAATCTGCTCAACAAAGGCGTGGAGCTAGGTGAAAAGCTTTGAAGCAATGGATGACCCTTCCGGCTTTTGCTAGTCCTTCTGATTCTTTTAGTCCCCTCTTGAGCCCCCTCAATAGCTTCTTCAGCACTTATGTACTCTTCTCTAGAGCTCTTTGTAAGTCCTAGAAGGGTCTTCATGCACTGTCCATCAAAAATGTGTGCCTTTGAATAATCCAGTTTTGAGAGCGATCAACAGCGATTCATCAGCTGCTTTTTCCATAGTAATGACCCCTTATTAAAGCGGTGTAGATGGCTCTTAAGAGTTTTAACTTTCCCTTTCTTGGTTCTCAGCATTTCTTTGGGAGTTGTCTTGGCGTTTGATCTTATAAACTGCATGGCAAACTTCGATAACAATTGTTCCCAGCTATATATTGAACTAGGAGCTACGTTCTCATACTAGGCCTAAACATTGCTTTCTAAAGTGAGGGCACGAAAGGTAAAGGGTCTTCCCCAAAAGTCATCAGCATCATTCCTTTTTCTTGTTTATGTTCCAGGCTATTGAGCCTAAGAATGGGCATCAGTTCAGGCGGTTCGGTTCTTAGACCAAACCGCCACCGCAACCGACCTAGTCGGTTGTCAAAATTTTTAAACCGACAACGAACCGATGCCGGACTGAAAACCAACATGAACAGAACCGCTTTTGGTTTGGTCGGTTTGAGATACCGTTGGTTTGAAACCTTTTCCAAGGGCCTCCATTACCGTTTGAGACCTCCCAAAAAGTTGAATCAAAAAATAATAAATAACTTAATATAATAATAACCTAAAAGGGCAAACTAGACCCATTGAAAATAATGCTTGCCAACTTGTCTTTACCCTGACACCCTACCTTTTTATAATTAGAAGCCACCTCCTCTCTTCCATTCAATTTCAATGTGGGACCTTGTGGGATGTTAAATCACTTACATCCTTTCCTATAAAAAGAATTACACGATGGGCCTTAAAAATTAACAGAGGAGCGGCATGTGGAAACTGAGAGCACGGGGGAGATGATTCTTCTTCCAACACTAGCCTTCTTCATCCATGATATGTGATTTTGCAGAGAAATTTCTATTCTTCATCTATGCTTTAACGCTGTTGTTGCTTCTTCTTTTCCTTCTTCTTCATCTATGATTTGGGGTTTTATTTTTTTCTTTTGATTTGTGACGTGAGTGTGGATGCATCTTTGTTTGTTGCTCTTCTATGTAGATCTACAATTTTTGTGTTCAAATCAAAAGAAAACTAGAATAGAATTTGATTTTTGCACTTCAAATTTCTAATTTTTTACAAGGAAAAACGTAGTACAGCAACTGTTCACAGTCGGTTTTATGGTTGATGTTTTTTCCTTTGTTCAGTTTCAGTTCTTGCCAGTTCTAGGACAGCCACTGCTATCCAAACTGAACCGCATTTTCTTAGTGTGAAAACCGACCGAACCGGTTAGATAACATGGCAAAACCGGTGGTTCTGGTTCAGTGTGGTCAGTTATGATAGACGGTCCAGTTTTCTCAGTCAAAATGCCCACTCCTAATTGAGCCTCTTCCTTAGGTCGTCCAGCTCATGGACCTGCTATGGAGTAGGCTTCTGGCTCTTGTAGAGCTCTGTGGGGTGGCTTGATCCTTGACTATATTCTACAGAGAGATAAGGACTTCCTCCTTGTTGTCTTCTATTTCTTACTCCTGGGGGATCACGTAAGCACTGTCTTCTAGGACCCCCATTGCGTTTGAGGTCCTAATCTACTGAACACATTGTTCTCACCCACGTTTGTTGGGTTTGGAACTCCTTGAGCACTAGGGGTATGTCGAATTGAGCCCAGTGTAGTCGAGGGTGTGAAACTCAACCATCTCCTCACATATTCCCTTGGTGGATTTTCCCAAGGGGGTGTCTTCTCAACATTTTCTGCTCACCAAGAAGAATCTTCTTGTGAGGACTCGCTTATATAGCGAGGGAGAGAGGCGGTTGGTTTTGTTGTTCCTGCAGCTGCCTAATGTCTTGGGCCAAAGCTTCAACTTGCCTCTTTAAAGCTTCTGTTTCAGAATCAGAAGCAGGTTGCGAAGGTCCTACTTCTGATGTTCTCCTTTGTTTTCTAAATCTTAGAGGGATTTCGACATTGTGACTCCTTGTTCTTTCACTTAGAGCGCATTTTTGACTCATTCTTTAGGTCACTGAAACCTTTGAGCTAGAGTTTTGTACGATTTTTCACATACAGCACCAATTTGTTGATATCAAATTTTGGCGTTGACCCAACAAACGACGCTCTTCCGATCTCAGAAAACTTGGATTTGAATTAGTTTGAGCAATAAATGAGAGAGTTATGATGAGATTGGTGAGTTAATGGAGAGGATAATGAGAGAAATAAATGTATAGAAGACAAAGATTGTTGTAAAGTGAGGAGGATCCCCATCTCTTGTGGATCTCCTTGAGATCGGATTACAAGTGATTAATGCCTAGTTAATAAGAAGTCTGCTACATACAATTAGCTGGAGTAAGTGTCATCATTTTTGACTAATTACTTGCTAAATGTCTGTATGGTGAAGACAAATGTGAACTTTATTATAATTAATGCAGTAGTCCCATCAGCTTTAAGTGATAGGTTTGCAAGTTGCATTATAGTTGGCAAGTTTGAAGAACCTCACACAGACCTTGGGCCTCCAGACATGTGACCTCATAAGCTGGCTTGTAGGGGCACTGTTGATACCTACTTAGTTGTGAGCTAATCTCATGAGCTGACTTGATGAGCTGGTTGTTGACCTTATGGGCTAAGATCCGTGGCCCTAGAGCTGTTGCAGTTTTTAGTTAGTTGGTCATGGACCCATACTGTTGGGTCGCCAACTCGTGGCCTGGTGGGTCAACCTCTTAACTTAGATGCTGTTGACCTTGACCTTATATTTGAGTGTAAACATATATATGTTACCACTTAAACTAATGCTAGATAGATCTTATTATTCTTTTAAAAATGGGGAGTCAAGCATATCTTGATTACACCTGTATATGTTTGCTTCTTCATTTTTTTATTTTATTTTATTTTTTTCTGAAAGGATATATTTTTTCTGGTTTGATTCTCATTATGTTTACAAATTATATTTTTAAAAGCTGTTAGGTCTCCTCAATATGGAATTTGTGTGGATTTTTAAGAATATATAGATTATCATAGATTTCATGGATTTTAATAGAATTCCATGGAATCCTACAGATTCTAAAGAATTCTATGCTATAGATTTTAGTGGATTTAAATAGATTTTTTGTGGAATTTGTTGAATTAAAAGGTTCTCAGTAGGTATTTCTTAAATTTTAAAATTTTCATATACTTTTTGGGTATCATGTACGTTCTTCTTATTGTTGTTGTTATTGTTATTATTATTTTCTTTTGACCAAATGAAATCTTTTGTTATAGTCGTATAATCTATAGATAAATTTTGGTAAAAAAAAAAAAAGAAAACAAAACAAAAGAACTAATAGAAAGAATTATATAATCCTTTTTACTTTTTGTTCGGATAATCATTTATAAAATCATTGAAAAATGAATAATTTACTAGTTTCACGTTAATTGAAGAATGAAAAATTTACTAGTGCCGTGTTAATTTACTCGTGAAATTATTTTGAACTTATTAATAGCAATATATTATAATCATCTATCATCTCATTAATGAAAACAAGAAAAAAGAAAAAAAAAACCACGGCTCCTCAATTTATAATTATTATAAGGGGATTTTGGATATATATATATATATATTTTAAATTATGTGCATACATTATGTGTTATTACGATAATATATTATTTCAAATATTCACAATTTATTTTATACAAGTTGAATGTGATATAATAATGGTCTAAAAACTAGAGTGATAAGAAATAATAATAGTTCCTTGATTTATAGTTACAATTTTCATGGATTATTTAGGTTTCAGAAAAATTCATGAAATCCATGAGAATCCGAGGGTGGAAGGCAGATTTTGGAGAGAAATTTGAAAGTGTATTTCTAAGGTTAAAATCCACAGATATCCATGAAATTCCACCATTCATTGAATTCCAACAGAACTCAAGAGAAATTGAGGATCCAGTATTTTTGTATAATCCAACGAATTCTAAATTGAGAACACTTAATTTGTACAGAATCCATAGAATTCTAACTTGGGGATGTGTGGAATTGTATGGACTATGGAATTCTAAAATCCACCGAATTCCATGTTGGGATACCCTTTAATTTAAGCTATATGGAGCAAAAGGAAACTATGGAATAAAGAATTTGTAATTTGCTAAATGTCATACTTGACATTTAGCCTGTTCAATTTCACATTGAGAGTTTAATGGCTAGAATAGAGACGTAGAAAGCTCCACTACTTGATGACAAAACAAAAGAGAAGCGATTTTTCCCCCTTTTTAACTGCAATGACTAGAAGAACTTTCATATATTGTTGTCGGATTCGTAAATCCATGAGCACTTCACCAGTTGGCAGTTGAATTGGATGTGTGGATTTTTTATTGAAAGTAAGGACGACAACATTGCGGGTTTGGGCCGAATCAGCCATTGATATGCTCCACGATCCAGCAAATGCGGATCGAATTGATTTTTCGATCCATTTATTATTTTTTAATTTTTCTCATCTATTTTACATTCTTTATTAATTTTTTATTATTTTTATATTCAACGAATCAATTTGGGATGGGTCGAAAAATTTCTGGTCCATTTGCGGTGGAGCTCCATCGGTCCGGCTATAAAAATAGATCGAACTTCAAATTCAGAGTCTGATCTTTTTCTATAGAAAATCTGGAGCTCCATCGGGTGTTTTTGCCCTTACTAATTGAGAAGGAAAAGACGGGTCACTTAATTTCACCAACACAGAAAGATGAGTGACCAAATCGCCGGGTTCTTAGTTTACCCGAAAAAAAGGAGATCTGGCGTAATTTTCGAATCGCCCTCCAAAATTGAAAAAAAAATCACATATCCCGAAATCCAATTACCGCCGCCTTGCAGAAATTGGGCACCATTGTTCAAATTAAAATCCAAACACAGACCAGAGTTTCCAACTTTCATCTTCCCGCCTCGCTCTGAAAATCTCCAAATTTTTATAGGAGCTTCAAGATTCACCGTTTCCAGGTTCATCTTCATTCTCTTCCTAGTTCAATCACCTTCAAACTTCAATTTGGAAACCCAGCTTGTTCTACCTTCCTCTGATTACACGAAATGGAGAGCAGATTTCATGAGTTGCCTCCCCTGAAAAGATTCAGGTTGATGCAGCGGGAATTAGATGAAGAAAGTGTTGATAAATGCGGAGAATCCAAAGAAAATCCCACCACCCTTTTATGCCTTCCTGTTAAAAAGCGTAAGGAATCCCGAGACTCACCACCATTTTTACCCAGTTCCTCCACCTATGGCTCCGCTAATTCTTACTGCCTGCCAGCCAAGAAAAGGATTTTCGCCATTCAACCATTTGATGTCAATTTGGAATATATGCCATCGTTTGAGGCTAAAAAAAAAGAAACCCAGACAAAAGATTTTCTTGAATCAACAGAAATGCTGGAAATTGGCAAAGAAGAAGATGAAGATGATGGTATCGTGTGTGCTATATGTGAAAGCACAGACGGGGACCCAAAAGACCCCATCGTGCTGTGCGACGGCTGTGAGTTAATGGCTCACACCACTTGTTATGGCCATCCCTTCACAAATGGTGTCCCAGAAGGTGACTGGTTTTGTGCCCAATGCCTGGAGAAGCAAAAAAAGGGTACCCCAAATGCATTTTCTTGCTGCCTCTGCCCCGTTTCCGATGGTGCATTGAAACCCACAAAAGATGGGAAGTGGGCTCATGTGGTGTGTGCTTTATTTGTACCGGAAGTGTTCTTCAGCGATCCTGAAGGAAGACAAGGCATTGATTGTAACAAGGTGCCAAAATGGAGGTGGGAGAAGAAATGTTACATTTGCAAGACCAAAAATGGATGTGTAATTGACTGTTCAGAACCCAAATGTCCTTTAGCCTTCCATGTTACCTGTGGGTTTAAGGAAGAGCTGTGCATTGAGTATAGAGAAGGAAGAACTAAAGGGACTATTATTGCTGGCTTCTGCAGCACCCATACTGATTTGTGGGAAAGGGTAATGACCATATATAATCTTTAAAGTTTTCCATTTCATTTTAATTTGTCTAAAAGTTTTAAGGTCTTCAGTTTTTACATTGATTCGTGTTTGTCACTGATATCTGTTTATGTTTTGCAGCAAGAACAGACGGGGAAGTTCAAGATTGTGGCTAGAGGGGAGCACAAGAAGTAAGAGAGCTCTATTCAGAAAGTGTTTCCACTTTCCAGTGTCTTGCAGGAACGGACTTGTTAATGTGGTTCACTCTGTAATAAAGTAAAATAAGGTGCTTTTGGCCATGGATTAGGCCACAAGGGAGATTGTTCTGTTACAATTTTGCTTTTGCCATTTGTATCTGATTTATGATTTATCATAGAGATCGGAAGAGCGTCGTGTAAGTTGGTGTGTGTGAGAAAGTACTTATCAAGAATCTAGAAGACCATGATGAACAATTTCTATTTTATTTATAAACTGAATTTGATAAAAATACAATTGTTTTACATTTACAGGGACTAATACTTCTCCAAAAAAATCATCTCACTCTATCTCCTCCCAAGATATCCTCTAATCAAGCTAGACATTCTACAAGACAACACTTGAATTTCGCGTTCATTCATTTACATAAGAGATTCAATTACGTCCCAGAATTCACAAAACACATTCACCTTTGACGCTTACTCCCTTTGAAACGTCATCCTAATCGAGAGCTTAAGGGTGATTATCTCCTAGATAAGTTGGTACATACTGAACTGCAACCACATCCCTGCGAGCAACCACCCCAGTAACATTATACTGAGATTGGGCCTCAAGCATTTTCACATTTAAAGCAAGTTGACCATTCAGTAGGCCTGCCTTTGAGTGCGTTAGTTGATAAGGGTTACTGTTTAACTCAATATTCATTCCCGGAGTTGACTTTGAAGGCAAAAGTTGACGAGGTTGTACTGTATTGTTGACCGGAATATTCATGCCATTTGTTGATTTTAATGGCATGGATTGTTGAGATTCTTGTTTGACTTGTGATGGTCCCATCTCAGTTTCAGTCCGACACTTCACTTGATTATGTGCCGAGTTAGATGGAAAGAAATGAGGGGAGATCAACTGAGGGGGGAGAATGGCATTCTGAACATGCACCCTGCCATTGCACGCTTCCTTGATGTGTCCGATATTCTCATATGGCAAAACAGGCCCTACAACCCTTCCTGGCTTAGCTGCACAGAGAATGGATGCATTTTAAAACCGGAAAGACACCATATTTAAAAGTGGAGACAGTTCAGTTAATCGGAGGAAAAAGTAAGCAAAAGAATGCCAATCAAGTAGTAACCTGCACGATATATGATCTCATGCTCCTTGTAAGTGAACAAGAAGTTTTACAGTCCCCATGGAAATTGGATGAATGAAATTCATATCAAGATCCAGTAACGCCTCCTGAACCCGTCCTTGAAGACTTAACTATCCTATCACTCACTCAATGAGCATACATTGATAACTGGACCTGACAATAAATTTTTCCCTTTTTCTGAATTTCTTCATGCTCAATTGCAATACTATTCATAAACAGGTAAAACATTCTCTGGTGATCTAAAGCCTCGTTGCTAAATATTGCAACATATAAATTCATATATACTTAGTTTAGTTCTGCAGGCCCATAACTACTAGCCATTTGTCTACTTAAATCTATCTACTAGCATCTCCATTAATAGGGATGGCAGAATTACCCCGAAAACCCAAACCTGACAGGAACCCACCCCGTTTCGTTTCCAAACGGGGCAGGGACGGCTGTTGGGTGCCCCACCCCGCCCTGAAACCCGAAGTTTAAGGTATTTTATTAAAAAAATTAGTTTGTATATTAAAAAAAACTCAGCCCTTCTATTCTATTCAAAACAATTAACAGAAACCAAGTTTACTGAGATTAACCATTACAATGAGAATTAATGCCAATGAACACCAACTAGTGTAGATCAAGGATTTAATTTACTTCAAAGCTGTAGGTAAAAAGAGAAATCAATATGTAACAAAAGACGATTAAAAAAATTAATCAGAGCAACAAGTAAATAAAAAACCAAGTTTGAAACATAAACACCCAAAAAGGACATGAAATTAAGTGCTTCGGCCGTAATTTCTAGAGCATACCCCACAAGAATGAAAAGAACATGCTCGAGTTCGGGGGGGAAAAAGAGAGAGAGAGAAAAGAACATGCTCGGTTAGACATTAGAAGGAGCTAAAATGAACTGTGTTTGAAGAGAAGAACATGCTCACATACCACTTTCGGGAAACAATGAAGGATAATTAGAAAAGATAAAGAGTCCCACATTGATTGTAAATAGAAACCAAATTAAGCATTTCCTCTATATAAGGAGGTGTCCTGAATCCCACTTAAATCTTGCAGTGGAAATTTTGCCTTGTTAGGCCAAGCCTCATAGCAATCAGTCCAAAGTTTTAATGGGCCAATGCAACGCTGAGTGCAGCCCATATAGTGGGTTTGGTCAATGCATGTAGTATTAAGAATGTGAATGTGAATATTTGATTCTTGTTACTCTAAATGTGCTTAATTTAAATTATGTTCGTGCAAAGTGTTCAAAACCATTTTTCGTTTTTTCTTTTCCTTTTTATTTTTTTTTTGGGTTGAAAAGGTTCAAAGCCATATTTTTGGAGATGATGCGGAGGGGGGAGAGAGAGAGAGAAAAGAACAATTATTTTAACTGAAAAGGAATGGAAAGAAGTGAAAGAAAAAAGAGTGGGGGAAGCGAAAAAGAGGAGAGATGGAAATTTAAAAATAATGATAAAATAGTCGCGGAATGTAGATGCGGAAGATGCGGAGATGGATGTGGGAATGTAGAAAGAGAATTGGAAATGATGATGAAAAAGTGATGCAAAAATAATGAAAAACTAAAGGAGTGAAAAATGATTGAAAAAAAGTAGAAATTGAGTTATCTATAGACAAGGAAAGATCATTGGAGATGCTCTAAACAATTTTTAAAACTTACAGTCTATTCCAAATGAGTTATCAATTAGATGCATGGCATTAGACACAAATCATTTTAATTTCACATCACATGGGAATACCAAAAGAATTAAAAAGAATTTGTAGAGAAGATCCAATACCACTCCGCATCTGTGGAGGTAGCTGCAAAACCTTTGAGCGATTTCCAGAAACGACTTCTGAAACAACCCTAGTGTTCATTTCTTCTCTAGTTTGACAATTACCCAGTGTAGACATATTTGGTTGTGTCTTAGAAAGTATAGTGCTTAAGCAAACAGTAGACCTGCATCCAGCGTCAATAACGAGACACATTAATTTATTGTACATGGAAATAGAAGATATTAATGGTCTAGAAATCAGGAAGTCAGGAAGCACACTCCCAAGCCTTCTTAATTTTCCAAATCCATGCATAATGAAACATTAAGAAAGAGCTCAATGGTAGTTCAGTGGCCCAAACACTCTTTTATATAATTTTCTTGACTCAAATGCGAAGCAATGTTAGGACTTTCCACTTTCCAGGAAGCAGTAACATTAATTTACAAGGGGATAGACTTCAGACCAAGTGACTTTAAACGTTAGAAGAGTAAACACCATGGAACTGGCCAAAATGACCTGATCTCAGGAATGAAGTCACATACATAATATATTTAATTTCTGGCTAACAAAGTTCTCTTTCCATTTAAAAATGAAATGAGCAAATAGGAAAATAGAAAATCCATACCCCTTTTAACACCATTCAAACTTGAAAGATTTCATAAGGCTTAAGAGCTAAACAGAAAAAGGTATTAAATTAATTAAATAAAGAACTAACCTCGGCAGTGAGTTGTGCTTTCTTTCAGGAGGAATCACAGGTTCACTTTTCCCATCATTTTCCTCAAGATAGGCAAATTGTTTTCTGCAATGACCTATGGCACTGCATAGCACAAAAACCATCACACTATAACAGTCATGTAACACAAGGTTAAAGCAATTAAAAAAAATGTAGTCTATGGAAATGTTCAAAACCTAGGATATAAAAAATTCATGCTGTTATTTCCTTCCATATGCTCCTTCAGTAGCTGGGGATGGTGTTCTAATATTTCCCGAAATATCAATTCCCTGACGTCTTCCTTTGTCAATCTCCGCCGCTCAAACTCAAACTCCAACTTCGAGATTGGCTGACAAGAAGGCTCCCTTTCTATTTTAGCCAGTCCCTTGAAGTAAGGATCCGCCAATGCCTAAAATTGAATACATGAAAAACATGTAAATAAATAAAAGAAAAAATAACTATGCACACTCTAAATTGTATGCAGCTTTTATAGAAAAAGTATATTTTAAGCGTGTACCTCTTCAGCAGTTGGTCGATCGTTCGGATCAAATGCTAACAACCTTTTTAATAAACTTAGTGATGCAGGATCTGCCTTTGGAAATTTCTCAGTGAAAGGCATTGGGCGCTTCTTTCGCATTTCTGCTAAATATTTTCTTGCCTTCTCATTGCGCACCTGCATCCATGACGTAATATGGAAGTTACACAAAAATCTTGAAAGATGCCCCTTGTAACTAGTTAGCATGAAACTAAAAATTAAAGCAGGAAATGTGCCATACTCCAGATATTGTATCTGCTGACGGAGAGATCGGAAGGAGATTGGTAATCAAATCCAATTGATGCACAACACTTTTACCCGGAAACAATGGCTTCCCAGTTAAGATCTCGGCAAAAATGCAGCCAATGCCCCAAATATCTATAGCAGGTGTATACTGCAACACATGGACACTCATAAGACTTATCTACAAAAACAGATAGAAAGGTCCCCTGGGGAAATGTTGCAGCCTGACACAAATTACCTTGAAGAACAGAACTATCAACTTCCCAGAGAGTTCAATAGCCCTCCCTGAACAACAATTTTTTAATCTACAATTACTACTCCACACAAGGAACTCTGAATAACATTAATTGTGTATTAAAATAAACAAGTCAATTCCATCAGAATATATTACGTGAAGATATGTTACTGACCCATATCTAGCACAAGTAATAATAGTGAAATCTGAAACCATCCCCAGCAACTAATGAAATTAAAGATGGTATGATTCATAATATAAAATATAACCATACTCCCAGCACATTTCAAGTAAATCAAGAATGCGAAAAAGAGTTGAACTGGTTAAATGAAGTTACCTTGGACGAGAAAGATCCACACAGCTCAGGAGCCCTATACCATCTCGTTGCAACATAATCCTGCAATTTGTGATCAAGACGTCAGTGAAAAGATGAGAATGCAAACAATTAGTTGAACTAGATGAGGACATGTACAAAGGATGACATACCGTCCAAAACATCGCTGTTGGGGCATCATTGAAGGCCACTCTGGCCAATCCAAAATCACATATTTTAAGCTTGCAGTTGGCATTTGCCAATATATTCTTCGGTTTAAGGTCTCGATGGTACACATTGGCTGAAAACAAAAATGTTTAGAGAATCACTTAGATTAAAAATTGAGAATTTATAGAAAATACTGGCAAAGCTATCCAAGTTAAGTATATGTCCAGTATCTTCACCCATGAATCTCCCGATTGTAATTCAATGTCTTAAGTGGTGCATATGTTTTAAAGACGGTGCTTAAAATGGATACTGAGAAAGCACCTGTATGCATATATTTCAGCGCCCGCAGCATCTGATAGAGAAAAAACTGGTGGTGCTCGCTCGTTAAGTCATCATTAGCTTTGATGACTTGATAAAGGTCGGACTCCATAAGCTCGAAGACAACATAAATGTCCCTGAAATCCTGCCTGGAGGATGGCAGCATGATCCGTTTAATTTCAACTATATCCGGATGGCGCAAAAGCCGAAGCAACTTAATCTCCCGCAGAATCCGAATAGCATCTGAGTTATGCTCAAAAATGTCCTTTATCTTTTTAATTGCTACTTTTTCCCCAGTCTGGGTGTCGATGGCTGAACAAACAACTCCATAGCTCCCCTTGCCAATAATTTCTACAATTTTGTATCTGTTTGCATCTCCTTGCTCTGCAAATAACTCCATCTCTTTTGTGCTCTACGAAACACAATTACATAGTCATCAGATCATAAAAGTCCAAATAACTTTTCAGCAGCAAGAAATACATGGTGAATCTACTTAAGAATATGCAGGTGTTATTTAACAGAATTCCTAGAAGCCATACAAAAGGTAAACTAGGAAAAACTTCCAATATTCAAAAGTTTCAAGATCCAGTGAAATTTGATATCTATTTAAAAATAAAAATAAAAGGAAAGGAAGCTCAACCCTGAAAAGCTTACAAAATACAGATTACAATTAAAGATTCTTGCAGACGAGAATCAAAAGGGAGGAATCTAGATTGCCGTAACTTTTGCAGACAGATTTTAACGAAGTAAAGAATATAGAATCTACAAATCGCATTCAGGCTATCAAATTATTAGCAAGAAAAGATAAAGCTCCCAAGAAAAAAGTGCCACTCAGCTTAAAGAAAAGGATAAATACGGAATGATTACCCAGTATAATTCTACCTTAAAACCAGATATATCCACGGAAAAAATTACAAATCTTGAGTCCATCGATCAAATTCATAATTTTGACCGTTATAATCTAAACAAAGAAATAAATTGCTGTTTCAAGATTTCAGCTTCCACCCCACCCCACCCAACCTCACCTCACACCAAATCCAGTGAAATTAAAATTTTTCAAAAGAATAATTCTAAAATTAATATTAACCTTCATCCAGTTGAATGCTCTCAGAAAAATCTCAGCTTTGTGATCAGGAATTCCGATTTCTAATTATAAAAATTTTGACTATGCCAAATCACATGTAAAAAGAATATAGCTACTTCTGAGCAGAAAAATAAAAACCCTAAAGCATATACACAAACATCTACCTTTTTCCGCTGATCTTGATGCTGCATGCTTTCTTTGTCTCTTAGATAATCAGAGTACGATAGGCTGCGTCTCTGTTCCTTGATCTGACGAGCTCCGGCCACAGAGCACCAATTTTTTCCCCAGATAAAAAATGAAGCAAAATAATTAATCACTTCAATATCAACCGACAAAACGCTAAATCACGCAGACCGAATCAGTTTCGATCCAAAGCCACTTCGCTGCAACAACCACTTCTCCCAAATTGTTCCACAAATTTTCCCTTTCTGCCCAATGAAACAATCAAGATTACACACAAAACTAACATACAAAAGGAGAAATATATCGGAGATCTGGAGATGCAGTGAGGCAGCCGACAGAGGGAATGGATCCAAAATTGAGAGGAGAGAGGAGAACTCGAGTTGTGAATTGATTTGTTTATTTTATTATAGAATTATTACAGAAGAGGGACGAATTTTGGTGGTTTTCGCGTGTTTGGGTTTATTTATTGCATTTTTTTTTTAATTTTTTGGGATACAGTGGGGAGAGGAAAATATGGCAGGGGCAAGTAAGAGCGAGGGTTGTTCCGACAAAAGACATTCCGCTTCAAACATGATAAATCTAACTACTATAAGACGAAAATTTTTAAAGAGGGCTAACTTCTCTTTTATAGAGTAGAAAAGTGTTACATAGCTTTTTGTTATTAGAGAATTAGAGGGCCCGCCTCCTAATCTCCTAATAAAAGAGAGTCATGTGACACTTTTTCACTCTATGAGAGAAAGTTTTTCTTAGACGGACTGACAATAACACTTATTCAAACTATTAATATATTTTAGGAGTTGTTTAAACATTTTTATTTTTTCTCTTTATAAATTCACCTATCATGATTTGATTGTTGATTTGACAACTATTCAATAATCACCACACATTTCAAACTTTAATTAAATCTATACCACTCATTTTCACTTATTATAAATTTCATTTATAAATTGAAAAAATAAAGAGCTTCAAATAAGCCCTTAGATAAGCGTGTTTTTTTACATTTTTTTAATAACCATGTATTCAATTTGGTATTTATCTGCCCATGAGGCCTTGTCTTACACTGTGTCTGGTTACCATTTTTAAATGTATTCTATTTTTAAATAGATTTAAATTGTAAGTTTTTTTTTTTTTTAACATATGATGACATGTCATACCAAACCACATAAAATGTGATATAAGCTTCAAAATTATTTTCATTATTAACTATACATAACATAATTATGTGACACACTTATATAAAATTTGAATTTTAAATTTACTTATAAATTAACTAAGACAAGGAAGAGACTAAAGATCTTGAGATATGAGGTTCAAATCTTCAACTTTATGTCAGTTAATTTATTTGGTTCTTTATTGATTTTGCATCGATTATGAGTATCGTCATTCTATCTGCTAGAGTATCTTTAAATTTAAATTGGAAAAATTCTAACATTTTCTAAAATGTTCTTTATTTTTTAAATCTTTAAATGGTTGTTTGCAAAACACACCCTCTACTTTTAAAAAGTGGATTTAAAGAATTTGTTGAACTCATTTTTAAGTATTTTCACTCTCTAAATTAAGAAAAAAATTCAGATATTCTACGAGTACTCTAGTTACTCTATTAGGGCACATCAACCTGTTCTTGAAGTCTATTTTTAAGACCCTTAAACCTATAAGTGGGTTGTTAATTGTCGTGCTGTACCATATTGAGTTACCCTTTGAATACAAGATATTTTCTTCTAAGCCAAATGTCATCTTAACTTTAGTATCTACTTGATTTTATTGCTTTGTGCCGTGGTATAAATTAAGAGAAGTAAATTTTGCAAATTAAGAAGTAAATCCATTGCTTTGTGCCATAGTATAAATTAAGAGCAAAATATAATTTTCCCCCTTTATTTTCATTATCACTTTTAGTTTTAATTTATATAATTTTGAGTTTTCTTTAGAAGATTTCGGCGCTAGTCTATTAATTTAAAATTTTCCTAATAAATACTAATTAGCTAGTCAAACTTTACTTTTGATTGTCATATTGATCTTTTTTCCCCCTTTAACACATGGTTTTATAAGTTTTCTTTCATAATATCTATTTACTTCTCGATTGGTCATTTTAATAATAAAAAAATTTCTTTCCTGGGAAAAAAAATAATTCCTCAAGAAGATTATTACAAAAAAAGGGTAAAGAAAGTGCTAAAATTTGACACAAAATTGCATGGATTGTCTTTGGTAAAATATTTTGGTAGGGAAGAGTTTGTAAAAAATTAGCGGGATTAGTATGAAACTAAGCATAAAGTTGACCGACCATTGGTAAAACTAACCATGGGCGGAAAGCGGAAAGTACAATATATTCATCCCGACGTCAGCAGTGGCCCGCATCGAGTTTTTTAATGTTGTACGACTACCAACGTGTAAAAAAAAACGTATGGAGGAAATTTATGGGATTATTTTAAGGTATGGGACTTATCTCTTATTAGAAAATTATTACCATATAATGTAATTCATGTGGAGTTTATAACTATTTAACATCCTCATTTTAAACGCTAGTTTTGTAGGAGGAATAGCACTCAAAAGGCTATCATATAGCTGATATTAGAGCCGGTCACCATGTTTCTTAGTAGCAACTGTGCGGATGTTAGTTGATGCCAATGTAGAAGTGTTCAGCCAGCGTTAGTACACAGTATGTCCTTGTCCTTGTATATTATGGTACCAAAACTATGGGATTCATGTTCAATTTAATCAATCAATTTGAAGATGAGATTAATGTGACATAATATTAGCAGCTGATGTGATTTGAAAAGGGACTAGTGATATGTCAATACTAGATTCATATACCCGTACGATGCACGGGAAGGAAATCATATAAGTAAAAATACATGGAGAAAATGGACAAATACAACAATACAGACAATGCAACAAATAGATAAGATTGTCATACTCTCACAAATTTTGGAAAACCTCTTTATATACAACATTCGTTGTTGATATCATTAGTTTACCATATTTGTCATAAATTAATATCTTTAAACATGATCGACTGGTAACTCTAGATATTACAACATATAGTTGTCCATGTGTAACCACTGATTTTCTGAGAAGAAGTCCAACGTGAGAGAGCTATTGTCCTTGACTTTTATTTATGGTCATTGCAAAGGACACTATCAGTGGGAATTGTCTTCTCTGAAATTTAATCGGTATTCTAGAGTCTGACGGTGTCAGGGACATTCTTGAAATAAAAACTCTGTGACCTGCATTGTTCCCAGAGAGAATCTGACCTTCCAGAACATGATCTCCAAGCCGCGTAAGAATCAATCTAATTCTATTACACAGACCCTAAGTAGGATGAATGTTCCTCAACAGCATTACTGGTGCACCAACTTTAAGCATCAACTCATTGTTGGGTATACCAGAACATCTTATTGTATTCAAAAATTTAGTTGAATGGATATTATCAAACAACGATCCGCCCCCTTCTGTTCTACATAAAACATCTGCGCTCATATATGTCTTCTCTTCAGAATTCATATTTGAGATCATATTTTCATTTATATCATCAATGTCATCATTTGTGGAGGCCAAAATTGCTCGACCCTTCAAGTAGGAAGTGTCACAACCATTGCTGGAGAAGGTAGGGTAAGTGCTCTCAACTATAGACTTTATAGGATCACACGTCGATGTTATCAAAATGTCATCCGGTAGGGGGACCTCTACGTGACCATCATTTCCGCCGCCTGCATTGCCATCTCCGAAGCTTAACATCCACTCAAAAAATGCTTTCAAGTCAATCGCTTCTCCACTATTGCCCATATACTGTAATCTCATGTTTTTTGTCAATTTTAGAACTCTACAATGCTTCCACGGATAAAAAGAATTTATCGTTGCGTGCACCACATCTTGACGCGATCCTTTTGAGAATAACGGGCAAAATTTGTCAGATATCTCCGCCAAAAACCACTGTTTTCCCACCGAATGGTTGTAGAGAACTAATCGGACTGTCAAACCTCAACACGTCTCGCAAACTTCGGTCGAGAGCTTCAAAGCAATACTTATTCATCATCGGTGCCTCATCCCATACTATCAACTTTGTTTTCGATATCAATTGTGCCAATGGGCTTCCAACTTTAATACTACAAGTTGAGTTTTCATCGGGATTTAAAGGAATTGAGAATCGTGAGTGCACCGTGCAACCACCTGGCAAAAGAAGAGATGCTATCCCACTTGACGCAACATTAAGTACAATCTCACCCCTTGAACGAATAGCTGCAGAAAGACTTTTCCATACAAATGTCTTCCTTGTACCATTGCAACCATATAGGAAGAACATACCGCCTGCCGGAATTAACAAAATCCATTACGGTGTCAAAAACACATATCTACTCTTCCGTAAATAGATCGGACAAATTCTTTTTGTGCTCATTAGCCAAAGATGCTCTATCATACGACAACTCATCAAGTATCAACTGGTTCGAAAATGACGAACCATCAATGGCAGTTGGGAATGGCATGCACGTAAATTCAGAAAGACTCCTTCCCCTACTACGCACTATATTTTCAATCTCCAATAGGGCGTAGTTTTGAATTTGCTCTGATGTTAGCTATATACCTGTTTAAATTAAAAATAAAATTGTGAGTTCATATACACTACATTAAACAACATTGAGGTAATTGACGTACAAAAATTAGTATTATCGAAGATAGAATGAAACGATTACCTTGATTTCCAGTCAATGTCCTTTGCCGATATGATATGTCATCTGATAAATACTCCTAGCACTTACTCCACACATACTCAGGTCGTGACATAGAATCTGAGACCAATAGGGTTGCAAAAAGATTTCTGAGTGAATGACCCAAACCCCATTGACTCACTTCAATAATGGCATCAATGTACTCGTTATCATCGTCCAAAAGTCCATGTGCATAGCACGCCTCCTTGAAAGTCTCATGCCTAACACCATTGACACATTTTATATCATCATAACTGGTAGGGCCTCGAACGATAGTCAGCATGAGTCTCAAATAGTAAAGTTCTCCTTTCCCAGGAGGTACGTAATAAAGTCGTCCAATTGTGTTTCCCCGTTGACGTGGGCGCCATTCCCTATCCTTATTATCCCAAACAAAATTTGATGGGAACTCTGAGTACGTAAGTTCCTTGGCCTCTAGATATTTTTTATTTGCTTCCATCTATGCAGTGAACATGCTTTGTCTGATAGTTGGTCGACTAACAACCCTGTCAAGTGATTGATCAGCAGAGAAATAAACCGTTTGCACTCCAGGTAGATGGAACGCTAATCGTTCAACTGAAGTGTCTCTATAGTGAATGTCATAGCCGAACATTCTCCATGCAGCCTACATGATGAAAGATATCTACAATCGTAATACATTTTAATCTCGTCCACCCCACTGTTGGAGCCGTCATTTTCAGCACTTTCATAAAAACCTGCCGTGACACGGTCATCTCCCTTTGTGCACATACTTGAAGAGATACTTAATAGATCTTGACTGATTGCACCATTCAACATTTATATGAGCACTATATTTCAGCAGGAGATTCCTATTGTGAGGGATAACAAATCTATTATCTAAGTCAACACCATTTTTCTTCACAGTTTGTCCGAGATCCTGACGTCTATACAAAGGATAACCATCTTCGTCAAGAACAGTAGCTTCATTGAATCATTTTGGGAACTTTGCACACTTGCCATCTCGCATACAGGGAGAACTTTTTCCAGCTAAACCACACAGACCATAAATCATGAATTCTTTGATAGCAGAATGGTAGAATGGATCAGTATTTTCATCTGGAATCTCAACATAAATAATTAAATCAATATCATCTGCGCTTGGATTTGTCGGATACCCTTCTAGCCAAAGCAATATATGAGCATGAGGCATGCCATGTTTTTGAAACTCAATTGTGTACAATGCTGTAGAGATAGAATAGTTATTATCAGTTAATCGTTATTAGAATAATCGTTTATGCTTAAGAAATTAGAATTGCAAATAATAGCGGTAAACGTTACATAAATGTGGACCATGAAAGGATGTATTAAACGGACCTGATCTAACTTTTCCAGAAACTTTGTTCTGCTTTAAATTCTAACGTTTCATCTTGAAAACCCTGCACGCAATATCCGGCCTATCTTTGATTTTTAAGCCTCTACTCTGAACATATCGAACAATTTTCGGCCATTTTGGATTGTAGGTAAATGTTATAAATAGATTTGGATACCCATAAAATCTGCAGGTAGCCATAGCATCTTGATAATTTTGGATCATCCATCGAGGACCACCAGTGAATGTGGCGGGGAGATAAACTGTTGTACTGTGTAATGCAGCATATGTCTCACCTCTAAGTAGTGCTTCGTGTAACCGATTGTACATTTCACACCTTAACTCTTTCTAGTGCGTTTGGATATAAAATAAACTTGAAGACTCAACTGTTGCGTACTCATCGACTAAGAATTGTTGGAATAGTCGTCTGGAAAATAGGATATGTGGTGATTCACCAGCTCGTTCTTACAACCAAAAGGCAAAATATTTGCGGACACTGAGAGTCGCACGGCCACGTGCTGAATTTGAATTCAATGAATTAAGGGGCACAGCTATGTATCCATTTCTCCCATTTAAAAAAAAGCAATGGATACTGCAACGGTAAGTATAATGGATGTTGCTCAGTGATCCTTTGTAGTTGGCCATTGAGTGGCTCGACAATTATATCCCGACTACTATGTTGAGTATCAAAATCACCCACGATCAGACTAGCCACCTCATGATCATTTTCTGGCAAGTTATATTGTCTGTCATCTGAGTTAGGTCGAAGGTCAGTTACTCCGGGTCGGCTGATTAAACGTATCTGTACATCTACAATTTTTTCTATACGCATCTTGTCACGGGCATATCGAAACTGCTTCACCAGATCATTGTGATTGTCCAACATGTCTTTTAAATCATGATTGATATCATCGGACATTCGTGAATTTCTTGAATCAATCCCACATAACAAAAAAAAAAGAGAGTAAACCAAATAAGGGAAGCACAAATGTAGGATAAAGTGACGCAAAATAATAAAAAGAGACGCGTTATAATTTGTTACCCAATTGCTCGCTTTCGATTGACAACCTCTGATGCAGGATCTGTAATATAAAGTTGGGCATAACATGGATCAGCTCCTGGAGCAGGTAGTAGACAACCAATTAGGTGACATATTTGCCTGTGTAGTTGGAAAATAGGTGCTGATCTTCCATCGTTTAAACTGTCATCAATTTTTCCTCCCATAGAAGTGAAGGAGAATAGTATGTTGTATGTTCTGATATTGCTGACGAAATTTTTACTCCTATCATTATCTCCATATATCAACTCTTTAAACAGACGCGGTGGATCCTCCATTAGAGAAACACGTATTTTTCTATGCATGTAGCATAGTGAGAATTTTGGGTCTCTACACGTTCTATACTGCTTATCAACGCATTCCTCAAACCAAAAAATGGCTTTGCAATAACGGCATGTATAGGTGGGATTGCCGAGATCCGCATACTCTACAAAATGAAAAAGAAAAAATTTTAATTATGATAATTACTTAATTATTCATATATTAATAGCATAAATTGATTGTCAGACTGAAAAGTATGTTTGGAAAAAAATATTAATACACGTAGTAAAAATTACGATCTAGGGGAACATCATATTGTATTTATAAAGGTGAAAAGATTTTATTAGTGTGTACGTATTGGAAGATATCATGGTTGAGTTTTATGAATCGTGTTCCACACAGCCATCGAGATGTTTATTTAATTTCCTGGGAAAGTTTTTTATACGCACTTTAAACAAAATAGTTACACTTATATAATCTATAGTTTGTATGTTCCACTATGTAGTAAAAGAAATGAAAAAAAAATTACTGATGAAACCACAATTAAAACAAATATATTTGAAATATACAATAAATAAACTAACCAATGCAACCTATACAGAACAAAAAAAATACATAGCTTAAGAGAACCAACAACATATTCAAATTAGACATATGTTACTGAAAAAAAAAAAAGCATTATGAAAATTGGCTGAACAGTATGTCGAAAAAAAAGGACAAAGTAAACCAATATTTATGAAACAAACTTAGTAAAAATCCATTGAATGCAACCTTATAGTATATGGGGCGTGAAATTGTGTTTATAAAGTTGACAGTATTTTTTTACCTTTACATGTGGGTAGCTATTTTGTCTTAGTTTTTTAACTTTGTAGCCTGTTGATATAAAGATGTTATTTTTGTTTTACATACGTTTAGTTTATAGGATAACTCAAGAAGTAGTGTTATCTTTTATTTAGATTAAAGCTTTCAAACGCAGTAATTTATTTAATTTTGTTATCTTCTCAGCAGATTAAACTCTAGAAATTTGAATAAATTTATCGTTATATGAAAATTAGCGTTAATAATTGCAGATATATATAACTTAAAGTCTTTTATTTTTTAAAATAGTAAAACAAATCCACGAACATTAAAAACCTAACGACAATTAAAAAAAGAAAAAAATACAACCTATAAAGTAATGTATAAAAGTTTCAAACATTACTGGGCGTAAATCAAATTGTACAAACGAAGATAAAATGTAGAACAATAGAAGCAAAAAAAAATTGCGTTTACTTGTAAAGCCAAGCAGCTTCGATAAAATTAGGGGCTTTAATATTTAGCCCACACGTGGTCCTAACAATTCGATCCATTAAATATCATCCCAAACGGCCCATCTATTAACTCCCTACAATTTTAATGTAGGCCCAGCAACATATATCTGGCCTTTATTCACAGGCCTGGTTTGGCCCAAATATTTTTCGGCCCATTATCCTTTACATCAGCTCAAACCCTATACCTAACTATAAAAGGCAACAAATTAACCCTAAATCACAATCCTTCCCACCCGAGCCCTACCAGCAACGGCTGTGAAGGTGCGGTCGTCCAACCTTCTGACACAACTCCAGGTCATCCGTTCTGAATATCCAACAGAGTCGCCGCCGCTGTTGAAAAAAGATGACCATCATTACATCTATCAACACAAACCGACCACGAGCTGAACCCTGAAAGTATCTTCAGACCAACGTTATTTCAGACCGAGAACGCTGAATCCTATGGTATGCATATCGGGTACATCTAATATGAGGAAAAAAGGGCATACATGGAAGTTAAGCTGACTCTCTAGACCTCTATTTACATTACATATTTTAGCGGCGAGACACAAATTTATTTACTCCTTTTTCTCCGTAGTAGGATATATACTTGGAGGCCTAGATCAGTAAATTTGGAACCCTATATTCGGTGATTTGACTTGATGCGATACAGATCTCGTTACTTGGAGGCATATTTTACAGATGAGTATACCTTCTCTCTCGAAAATAGTCGTCTGTGTGAAATTTCCTACATCTCGAGAGTTTACGGTTTTTACGAATGATTTTAGGTATTTTAATTTTTTTCTCATTTGCTTCTACAAAATCGCAGTTTGACATTTGTTAAACTGGTAGGCCGTACTTGATGCATTTAGCTGACTCGAGACAAATCGAGCTATCTAACCCGCGTTTCTTACAGATAAGTTAGCCCTCGAGATTTAGGGGATGTTTGATTCAATTTATGGTAGTTGATTTATAAAGAGAAATTATAAAGAGGTAAAATGAGTGGTGTAGATTTAATAGAAGCTTGAAATTTGTGGTTATAAATGAGTAGTTGTCAAATCAATAGTCAAATCAGTGGTAGTTGAGATTATAATGTGTTTTGTTAAAGAGTATCAAACAAGGGCTTAATTTTTTGTGGTTAGTTATGTGCTTTGAGTATTTAACTCAAGAATGCATGATATGTCCGTTATTTTGAACAGCGAACGAAAATGATGAATGATGTTAATTTTTGTTTTGTTTAACCAAGAAGTTGATTTAATATTTTCTGATCCGTGACATGAAATTCAATTTAATTGGTGTTGCCTATTAAACGTAATTTGCTGTTTAAGTTATTTTGATTATAATGTCTCTCAGACTGCCTTCCTTAAAATGTTGATCCGAATATATTAAAGTATGCAATATACACTATCAAGCCAGTTGGGTGTATATTCTAATCAATTTTTTTGTTTGCCACCTTTATTTTTTTCTATCTGAAATAAAAGCATATGAGACATCTATAGCATTTGGAAATTTTGTCTCCTAAATTAGTTTACACAGTTTTACAAATCAGTTAGATCGGTTTCCTTTGTTTGACTGTTTCACAGTTAGATAAATTTTTTTTTCAAATCAGTTTTAACGTGATTATTCAATTGACTCTTTCCGATCTCTCTGTATGTTTGCTATCTATAAACGGCTGATTAGTAGTTTGACCAACCTGTTGTAATTTGTTTATTGTTTTCCCAGTTACTGTAGGCCAGCCAACTTGTTGAGTACATATTTGGGTTGCCTTTATATTTGCAAGATATGTTTAAATGGTTGATCAATTGTTTGACTATTTTATTTATTTATTTATTATTTTTTTTGGGTTAATTTTTGTAACACTTCAGTTGATGATTTAATTTAATTTATTTTTGATCTGCAACAGTAGGAAAGAATGCTAAGCAGGTCTTCAGGGACATGACCACATCCAATCCGTAGGATAATCTTATGTAATGCGACAAAGTCACTTTTGTAATACTTAATTTTTTTTCTTTTTTTAGTGATGTGTATAGATTAGCTATTACAGTTTCCGGAACAAGTAATTTGTATCATAAAGTTTTGCTATGTGTATTGTATTATTTGTTTTTAATGGTCCGGATTTTAACTTTGTAAAAGTAAATGGTTATTCATGGGGGGAAGCATGTGAGCATGCCACCAACTATAAGGTAAATCAATTTTGCAATTAGTTAATTTTCTCTACCTACAAAATTTAAGCAGTTCTCTAAGCTCTAACGATCGAAATATTTGCACTTAAACAGCAAAAAATTCAGAACGCAGATGGCCAGATTTGCCATTCACTTTGCTTGGAGGGCTGTTGACGAACTACTGGTGAGACAGATTTAAATATATTTTTTTGCCTGATCAGCATGTTATTTTCCATGTTTATCTGTTATGAATATTGTTCATCACTTTCCGATAAAGCATATTTTTGAAGCTTGTGGGTGGAAGGTTAGTTGTCCGCAGTTGACAGGCAAACTCAAAATATTTTCTGATACATTTAATAAGATCGTTTAATAAAATTTATAATAGATGTTACATTCCTAATCAGTGAATTTAATTTAGTATGATTATATAGCATATAATGATATAATAATAATTATTATATAATTATATTGCTTTGCATTATAAGTTTATAGATTTAATCATCAAGGTGATATAAGATCATATCGACACTTATTAGTGAATTTAATAAGATTATATAATATATATAATTATATAATATATAATATATAATTATATATTAAGTTAAAATCCGGAAACTTTTTAATCATTGTTTAAAGCATCCCTAAGTAATGGGTTATGGGAACAGTATTTGAGTTAGCTGAATTTAACCAAACAATGCATTAACATACAATTGGTGAATATTAGAATGACTAGTAAATCCAGAAAATATGTAAGTTCAGTGGATGGAACCTGGAGATAAAAAAGGAAACAGAGACTGCCTTGACAACTGCCCTACAATAGTACCGTGTCGTAGTTGAGTTTGTTTCACTATACCATTAATGATATTAACAGTAATAATTATGTAGTACTAAATAAATGAAAAAAAATTTCCCAATACAATGTAGCCAGTTAAACATTGAATTATTCTAAATTTTGTGTTAAATCAGTTAAGGATCCATTCGATTGAATAAACACTCCAAAGAACTCTATAATAAGCTAGTTCATAAACAGTATTGACCTACCAAAAAAATATGAATTATTCAGATGAAGATTCATATAACTGTTCTATGTTCTAATAACTTTGTTAAAGATACCTAAATATTTGCAATTAGTTAGTATAAAATTACTAAGATTATATATCAAGGTAGTTAAAATGCTTATTTGTTTTTTTAATCATTGTTTTAACATCCCTAATCAGACAGTCACCTAAACAGTATTGAATTAGTTGATTAGCTGGATTAAAATGCAAGCAGTGCATATTTGATTGAGGAACATATGCCTTAAAACATATAGTTCAGGAGATAGTACCTGGAGTTGAAAACGGAGACACAGGGTGTCTTCTATGTTGCCCTATGATAATAATATCTCGTATTAGATGAATTAGTTGAAAAGTATGAAATAAATAATTTTCTGTCTCTAGTAATCACATAATAAAAATGCATTATGAGATTCAATGTAGTAACCGTGGGTTTGCCTTCCTAATCCAGAAACAGTAGAGGTATCAGTCTTCGCTGCAGATTCCAGCTGGGTAGTAGAGGGAGATCGGAATTTGTATTTTTGTTCAAGACATGTTTCCCAGATTTTAATCTCTTTATATTAGTAATTTCCGTCAATGCTGGTTCTCCCAATGCAGCCACATTGTGCACTATAATAACCAATTGGCAACAAAAGGACAGAATACATATCAAGCCTAGCATCTACATTAACCAACTAATTAATTAATGAATTAATTGAGAATAATTGAGCTCACAAACTGTTGGCTCAAAATTAGCTATCAGCTTTCTTACAATTTGTTATGCCACTCATTGGCATTGATAAGTTTCTTATCGAACTGTTGTAAGTTTTATTGCGTCACTTACATGATTCCTCTCTTGACTTTGCAGGTTTCCCGCACACAAATTCATTTGATAAGTTTCAAATTCATTTGATAAGTTTCCCTAGTCAGTAAGACCTTGGAGACCAGGTAAGTTCTGGGAGTTTTGAGGGATTATGCTTGCTAATAAATAGGCACGTTAGTGTTGCTGTGCCCTCAAAACCTTATCAGCAGTGTAATAATCTGAACATAGTGTTCAGATTAATTAAATACACTACAACAGCAGCTGATAAAAAATGGAGGGAAAATAAATGGCAATAAATGAAAGTAGGAGTATGTTTTAACCAGTCCAGATTGTCTGGTTGTTATGCTCTTTACCAGTTTGTGCACCCTTGCAGGCCACCTTCTTTCGACTGGGGGTGTTTATCGTCTGCATCCCCGAGTGAGTACCTACTTGATTACTCCTGTGTGGTGCATTGTGTGATAGGAAAAAGTATAGTAGTAGTCTGGTTATCTTCTTGTGGTAATGGCAGAGAAATCTTCTTGAGGAAGAGCAATTGTGATTTTTTTATATAGGAGGGGGAAATTGCACAGCTCCATGTTGGCACGAGCTGCGAAGTGTGAGCTATGTTATTTCTACCTCCAATAAAGTAGGCATCCCAGAATTATTACCCTTGCAAAAGTAAGACTATAGGTCTGCCGTCCTTTGCAACTGTTGACCAGAGAAAAATAGGAAAAAAGGCTACTTTCTGTACAGAATGATTCGACCATTCTCTTTGTAGTAGTGTTGGGATGGGTAGGTTTTAAAATGTCTCTCGTGTGGCGCAGTTAAGGAAAAAAAAGGAGAACAATTTTTAGTTTCCAATAGTTGGCTGTCAGATATAAATTGTAGCAGCTGCAATGATATTATCGGTCAATGTGGAGTGATAATTTTACTTTACAAAATCAAATATGCAATTTCTTTAGCCATATAGGTAATAAGTGTGATTGGATGTATAGCCTTCAACTTGTGATAAACTTAACTATTTAATATTAATTATGTGATTTATTATTTTAAATTAATCTTCACCATTAATAATAATTTTAGTAACCGTAGCATGAAGTACTTAATAAAGCATAAGTATAGTTTGTAGTTTGTGTTTAATTGCAAGCAAATAGGGGTAGGCCAATAATATTAGTATAAAATACCCTAATCTATATAGTAATTAGATTACTTTGTACATATATTTATATAAATACTGTATATGAATACTGTACATAATTAAAGAATATATTAATTATGCGATTAATTATTTTAAATTAATCTTTAAAAATAAAAATATTAATAATACTAATTCTTGTAAATGTAGCAGGAAGTACTTAATATAGCATAACTATAGTTTGTAGGTTGTGTTTAATTGCTAGTGAATTGGGGTAGGCAATTTACTTTGCACATATATTAGAAGTCGAAGTTAATCTTAAGCATTATGAGTGACTTTTGCCTGGCTCATTAGTTTAAATTAATTTCTAAGTGTATGGTAGTCATCAGCTTAAAAATTACCCTTAAAAATTATTAATAAGTTGTGAAACTCAAATCATTTAAAACATAGTATAATATAATATAATAGAATATGATGTAATCATGCAAGAATGTTGTGTTATTTAGTTTGTTGGTTTCATCTTCAAGGTGATATAAGAACATGTCTAGATGTATTAGGTTGCAACAAAGTTTATGTTACTATACAGATAAGAGTATTAATAGTTGTAATATCGCCCTGCCAAAACTATTAAGCTCCTTAATGAAGTTAACATAATTTCAACGACGGAAAATAGTTGCAATGACAATACAGCAGCACAATAGCAGTAGCAAAAAAACTTAACACTTGATGATATTTTGATTTAGCAGTGTTGGATGGCAATCCAATATTAGTAACAAAAGCACTTGAAAAATCGTGTACGAACACTTAGCAAAAGTAAGACTATTGGATTTCAGTTGCGACACAAAGCAGTCCTGCATAGTTGTCACTGCGCCTTTAGAACCAATACCAGTAGTTAAGATGTTGTCTCCCGGTTTATGTAATCAATCCTTCTCTTTCTTTATCACCCTTCGCAGCTTATTGGAGGTCTGTGCAACAGAGCCTAATTCGCCTCCATCGATGCTGTTGTCAATGTCGTCACTGGAGGGCCTCTTGACTGGCATTTTTGCTGGTGAGGTTACCTCATCACAAACTAAATCTTCATCTGTCAATCTCTCTGTGTTGTTAAACTCATCCTCATCTTCAGAAAGTTCGCCGTTGAACTTCTTGCCTCTCTTTTTGAGATCTGCGTCTGCACAAATCTGCCTCACGACGTAAACTGGGTCGCCACCTTCAAAATTTTCTCTGCACATTTAGTTGAAAAAAAAGCTCCCTCCCAACTAAGTATTAAAGATTATCTGGCAAGTACTGTTTCATTATATTCCCTTGCCTTTGAGTTGGGGGTCCCCGTCCCTTTTAGTAGTGTTCTTGTATGAAAAAAATGGCAGTTTTAGTTATTGATAATGTAGATGAAACTGTAAAGCGCAGCATGATAAATTACTTACAGCTTCTAGGCGTTTCGGAATGTCATCCTTACTCTCTCTGATTAGTTCTTTGCAGCACTTGTCCCACATTAGAAGTTCTAGTGACCTTGTACCATCGCAGACCTCAAATAAAAGGCTGAACCTATTTTCCTTGTCAACCGGGCCATACTTGTCACATTTATAGCCATTCCCGGACCTTACTATTTTCCTATTTTTGAAATGCTAGAATCTGGACAGAACTTTTGAACTCTAGAGTGCAACGTTTGAAGTCATTGATGTGGTAGAGGTGGAAAATAACCACTAATGGCTGGCATTTTCCTGCGTTTTCTATGTGGCTTTACATTTCTAGGGTGTAGCTCTCCCATAGCGTGCATGATATACGATTTCCACTGTAAATGGTTTTTATGAATTAGTAGCTATTTTTTTTTTGGTTTAGCTAAGTAGAAGAGAGTATGAGAATTCAAGCAACAGTGCACTGCACCTTAGGTCTTCTAGCTGCATTTCCATGCGCATTGCTCCGCTTTTTGTGGTGTACAATCTAGGTCTTTCATTGTTCTCTCCAACCACACGTCTGATTACATCTGCACATTTTATTTGCTCAGTAATGTTTATAACAGTTTTGGATGGAATTGGTTATATTAGATCGCAAAAAATGTAAAAAAAAAAGGTTCTAGCTGTGAATGTTTTTAGACATACCGAATAGGGCTGTTTTATCTGTATGCTTTGAATCTTCTAGCTGCATTTCCATGTGCATTGCTCCGCTTTTTGTGGTGTATAGTCTAGGTCTTTTGTTGTTCTCTCCAACCACACGTCTGATTACATCTGCACATTTTATTTGCTCAGTAATGTTTATAACAGTTTTGGATGGAATTGGTTATATTAGATCACAAAAAAAATGTAAAAAAAAAGTTCTAGCTGTGAACGTTTTTAGACATACCGAATAAGGCTGTTTTATCTGTATGCTTTGAATCTTTGATCTCTTGAAATGGCTTTAGCTGGTAGATGGTTGTGGGAAACCTGGAATCTGTAGTCCTCCTAATGTAAGTCCTCTCAGAAAAGTATAACCGGTATTTGTGGCCGGTGGTTGGGTACAACCCACTATTTTCTTGGACCGAGAGGTTTTTGATAAGATAGATCTCGTTCTCTTCTATTAGGCTATTAAATTTTGTAATGCTTTTTCCTCTAACAGTTGCTTGAATCCTTTCGCCCTGTTAGTGTAACAAATAAAATCAGTAAAACTATTTTTCTGACTGAAGTAATGGTCGTAGCTGAAAAAATCCTAAGTTTGTAGCAATACTGTTTATCAATCAGTAGGAGCTCTAAGCTGGCTCCCATTCAGTCGCCTTCTGGAACGCTCAATTTGCTACCGCAACGGAGCTTCAGGTGCCAGTCGAACCTGTTGCGGTAGATGTCTTTGAGCAGAGTAAACACATGCGGCATTTTCACACAGTTTCTTGCAGTGTTTCTGTATCTTATGTTCTGGGTGGTGGAAATGGTGGTGATTTACAGATGGCTCTAGGGCTTTAAATAGGCACTTTGTAGGTCTCTCTTCAAGTCAACATGTGCATCTTTTGGGTGTGAAAAACTGTTTTTCTTGAGCCTCTAACTATGATTATCTGCTAAGCAAAAATCTTTTACCTCCTACTTCAATTAATGCCTGGCTTAAATGGTAATACAAAAAGGAGGATTTGGGGTAGCTCCTGTAATTAATGCAGCATGCCAGAAATACACTTCAGAGGAACAAATTCAAATACATTTTACACCTCTTTTCCCGCCCTCAGAATATGTTTACAGATAAATAAATTTTGAAAATGAATCTAAGGCTGTCTTCATGCCTTCAGCTCTTCCTTAAAATTTAGAAGAGCTGCTGCGGGTTTCGTTGCGCATCTTTTGGGTATGAAAAACAGTGTTTCTTGAGCCTTTAACCATGATTTATTTGCTGAGCAAAAGTCTTATTCTTGCTACTATAAGTAATGCATGGCTTCAATGGTGGTACATAATGGAGGGTTAGGGGCTGCTACTGTAATTAATACAGCATGCCAGAAAAAGCCAAATTCAAAATTTTGGACTTCTTTTCCCGCCCTCAACATATATGTATGCAGATAAATAAATAACTAAATTAATAAATAAATTAATCTATATAAAAACTGGGAAGATATGGGCCGCTGAGTTTAGGCGGGAAGTTTGCCCGGTTAAATGCTTTTGTATTTTATATAGATGTATTATATAATATTAATATTTGCTAAATGTTTCTTACTTTAACACACTTAAAGATTTGTGCCCCTCATTGGTTATTATTATTAACTAGTTGTATACCTTTGCGTTGTAAATAATAGAATATTTAGTCAAAAAATACTTGATAATTAAAAAACTAAATAATCACAATTTTATTGTGTATTGATCACTCATATATATATGTTACTAATAATTACAATTTTATTGCTCACAATTCTTTCACTTAAAACTAATTAAAATGTTATTCTTAGAATAGTATTTTTAACTAATAAAAATGAAAAGTAATTAGGAATTTTTTAATATAAATTTAGTTTTATGTTGAATATGAAAATTAAGAAATCATGTAAAAAAGAGTAAACAAAATTTATGTAACTCTAAAATTATCATACACATATATCTTTGTTCAATAAGTATAATATAAGAACTCTCAAAGACATTTTGAATGTGAATGGAATTCATTTATCAAAATGATTTTTTTACTACATTCATTCTTTGCAATACATTTTTAGAAAATTATTTTTCGCATCTCTATATAGTGGCATATATTTTCTAAAAAATTTTTAATAAAGTACACACTCTCCTATTATAAAAGACTTAAGGGAAATAATATTACAACAAATGATAAATCCTATATGATTTATCCTTAACAATAAATTTTAACCTCCTTCCACTCTAAAAAAAATTCAAAGAATCTTTTATTTTTATAATAAATCATTATCATCAAATATTATTATTATTATATCTCTTCAATTTAAATTTTTACCTATATAGATTCCACTTATATCTTAATATGATAATACATATTCCATTAAAACTCTATAAAATAAAAGCATATATAGATAGTAAAGTAGATATATAAATTTATTATTTTATTTTTTGATAAATATCTCGGCTCGAAAATCTGATCTTAAGATATAACTTTTATTATATATATATTGTGATATTTATTATAATTATGTATATTATATATATACTTAAGTATAAAATAAAAACATATATATAAGATATTAGAGATTTAATTTGAAACTTAATTAGTTGAAAATGTATAAATATTATTAATATATATGTGTATATATATAAGTTAAGATATTATTACTTATGATCTTTATAAAATTAAAGAATATATATGAAGATAAAGTTAATTAGTTTTATAGATATAATTATGAAAATAAGAGAAATAAGTGAAGATATAAATTATGATTATTATTATTAAATAAAAACATGTATAAGATTAATACTTAATTTGGAGCTTAAATGGGAATTATAAGTATATTATTATTTATGGTCAAAATAAAATAAAAGAATATACATGTACGAAGATGCTAATACATATTTAATAATATATCTCATATTATAAAACGTAAATTATGATTTTTATGATTATTGTTGTTATTATTAAATAAAATAATATATATAAGTAGAATATAACTTTATCTAGTAAAGATAAAGTTAATTAGTTTTATAGATATAATTATGATGATCAGAGAAATAAGTGAAGAGAGAAATTATGATTATTATTATTAAATAAAAACATGTATCAGTTTAATGCTTAATTTTGAGCTTAAATGGGAATTATAAATAGATCATTATTTATGATCAATATAAAATAAAAGAATATACATGTACGATGATGATTATACGTAGCTAATAGTATATCTCATATTATTATTTATGAACAATATATATATCTAACGTAAATTATGATTATTATGATTATTGTTATTATTATTAAATAAAATAATATATATAAGTAGAATAGTGGGTTTCTCTTCCGATCTCTTGCTTATAGCTACTATCTTACTTTAATATATATAATAATAAGATAATAAAATTACAATAAATGATAAATTCTATATGATTTATCTATAACAATAAATTTTAAGCACCTTGCACTCTAAAAAAATTCAAAGAATTTTTCATTTTTAATATAAATCATTATCATTAAATATTATTATGGTTAATTATATTCACACTATACTTTTTTATATTTAAACATTTTAACTAAAATTGTAGTCCTTAATATATAGTCATTGTTAAAATTACATTCTAAATATTTTTACCTCATATTTTTATGATTAACATTTCGTTTATATCAGTTTTGATTATCACTTTTTAAAATTTATATTAGCCAACTTTTAAATAAAGAAAAAATTTGTAACATTTTTGTTTTAGTTATTATTTTTCTTTTTCCTTGTATAAAATGCGATGAGCAAATAAATTATTTTCACCATCTTATAAAATGTTTTGAAAGAAAATTATTGTCAAATATATAATATTTGCTAACTGGTTAAAAGTTGAATATGAGAAATGCAATCAAAATATTATAGAATAAATATTGTAACTTTAAAACACTAAAGACTTCTAATGTAATTAACTTGTGGTGTATTTAGTAAAAGTTGTAGTGTCAATATAATCAATCACCCTATTATTATTACTGTATCTGCTCAACTTAAATTTTGACCTATATAGGTTTCTAATTATATCTTAATATGATAATATATATTCGATTAAAAGTATGTAAAATAAAAGCGTATATAAGCAAAAAGATAGATATATATATATTTATATATATTTATTATTTTATTTTTTAAAAAATATCTCGACTAGAAAGTCTAAACTCAAAATATAACTTTTATTATATATATTGTGATATATATTATAATTATGTATATTATATATATATATATATATAGACACACACACATATATATATGTATAAGATATTAGAGATTTAATTTGAAACTTAATTAGTTAAAAAGTTGTGTATATATTATTAATATATGTCTATATATAAAAGATAATATAAGATATTATTATTTATGATCTTTATAAAATAAAAGGATATATTCGAAGTTCTCTAGTAAAGATAAAATTAGATAGTTTTAGAGATATAATGATGATGATAAGAGAAATAAGTGAATAAATAAATTATGATTATTATTATTAAATAAAAGAATATATATATAAATGGAATAGTGATTTTGACAAGAAAATTTTACGTATAACTACTATCTTATTTTAATATATATAAAATAAGATATATAAAAAGATTAGACAAATTAACGGTTCTCCCGAAAGCCATCCCTTGAAGGGAATTTATCTTCATCACCCCTTCCCCCTCACCACAAATGAAAAGGCAATAAAAAAATATCTTTACATTATTGGCATAATGCAATCTGACATCAACATTATAAACCACAAAAGCTAAAAGATGTTGGCTTGCTAGTAATGCATTTTTGAACCATGAAATGACACTCATCTTGCTTCCACCGTTAAGGGTAAGATTAATAAGGGAAAACCTTATATTTGGGTTTTTTCTCTCTTTTTCCACTACACCTAAATAATGTTGATGGGTGTTGGGGTGGAAAAACTCAAAATTGGGTTGAAAAATATAAAAGATGGGCCAAATTTAACCCTTCATTTAGAGATTTGCTCATATTTTTCTCCTTACATTTTTCTTCTAACATTAAGCTCTTATACCATATTGAAATGATGCTTGAACATATAAAAAGTAACACATCAGTGTTACAAAAATCCGACATACGTTTTTTAAAATCTTTTTTTCTTTTTTTTTTTTTTGGGTTTCCCAACTTGTATTGTTTGGCCACTGGTTATTTTATAAAAAGATTTTACATACCCACAGATAATGTATTGACTTATTGACTGTTATTGACAATGTATTTCTTGAAATTTATCAAACTGATATTGGTTTCTTTTAATGGGAGGGCGTCTTTGCACAACACATCAGTATTTGACACCACTACGTTTGATATTGGTTTCTTTTAATGGGAGGGCGTCTTTACACAACACGTCAGTATTTGACGCCACTACGTTTGACTCATGATCAACCATGACATTCCTCCATCCTCACCCCCACCCCCTGGAAGGAAAAAAATCATAAAATTCTCTATAAGCAAGGTTATAAAAAATATAAAACGTGAACAAACGTCTAGACAAAATATTGAGTCTATCACGCTTAATATAATATGTGATCAATACATGATAAAGTGTAATGCCTGACAAAACCTGGAGTCTAAGTTTCAAACATTAGTGCTGTTTAAGCGTCGCTTATATGAGCTTTTAGAACATTAACCAAAATATCGTCTAGACAAATTAGGGCTCTATGTGTTTGGAATAAAATTTTTAATTGAAAATAAATAATATTTTGAAGAAATATCGTCTTGACATATTATCTTAAAGGAAAAAGTATTATTGAAAAAATAAAATCATTTAACTGCACACGACATTTGACTGATCGAACACTATACTAAATACCAAATCCAGCGATGAGGGTATATAGTGTCGACTTGGTCGGTGTCCAATTGGAGTTTTGAATGATCCATTTCTGCTAACACATCCAAATTATGTTTGAAGATATGTAGAAAGGTAGGTGTGAACGGACCAACAAACTCGTCTTTTTACAAGCCATATCTCTTGCCCCTTCTTCTATATGCTTGTAATATGAATATCACGTCACCACTTAGTCCCAATCTCTTCACGACGGACGCATACGTAGTGAAAAATTATCGGACAACTCACTCAGCGAATAATCTTGACGTATGGTGGAAGGTCATTTTCATATATCTACACATTAAAATTGTTGAGGCCTTTACTTGTAACATGCAGTTCACAAGTTTCTAATTTTTAGAATGCAACATAATTTTTTTTTTTAAAGTGCAATTATAAATCTACATTATAACAGTATAAATGTGTATAGTTATTTATTCGACTGAAACACAGCGCCAAGAAAATCATCAATACAAATCCACATATGGTGGGAAACACACTACAATAGGAAATACCTTACGGAGAATCGAACTTGAAACCTCTAGGTCTCAGTACTTCAGTCTAACCTCCTAACCAAATGGTCTAAGCCTCATTGCCTAGAATGCAACATACTTAGTGCTCAAACAATGAGTAGATATTTCATATTTGTAACGTTGAGTTTTAAACTGTTCCGCCTTGACTCTGCCTGTTAGATTCATCTTGACTGACGTGACAATGTTGCATCAACAGGTAGTGTTGATATTGTCGTGAACATATGACACATCCTTTGTGATCGCCTTTGTAATGCATTTTTAAAGATGAATATTAACTATTAATTAATTTATTTATTGTGGATGGGTTTGATATATGGAGGTGGGGTAGGTCGGAGGCTGGTTTCTAGAGTTTGGGTTTTAGTCGTTGCATTCTTAAGGAAGATGGTAAGTTATGATCAACAAAGTTGCCTCTAATGATTAGTTTGTCTCAGTTTTAACGCTCAACCTATGATGATCTAGTTCACACAAAACTCTTGTTTATTATTAACATTGTACAACATAATTAATGTAATTATAGGATAGAATCAAATGAAACACTAAATTCCGCATCCCATTTCTGCTACACTACTCACTCATCACATTAAGCAATTCTGTATCATCATCCTTAATATCTTGTAAGATTCGATTCAGCATTCTATCACTCCGGTGGAACAAATTTACTAAGGAAATAGATAAGGCTTCTAAAAGGGAGGCATACCACTCACGTGGTGGTAATCTAACAAATGCAACGCCACGTGAGCAGTAAAGCTCTATTTTAGGAGCCTTATCTATTTCCTTAGCCAGATTGCCAGTTGAAACCCCACAAATCCAAAAAGCATTATATACAACTATATTTGTCTACTTGCCCCGACATGAAAAACTTGATACCCAATCTGGTAAGAAACAAAAACCAATGAGATATATATTCAAAAGATATCTGATTAGAGACGAAATAATCTATATATGGGCATTTAAGTGGCCTTTTAATTTTTCCTGCCCATTTCAGTGTTGTCATTATCGCTGTCAATCTATCGCGGTACCTTTTGTGATGTGCATGTTTTCCATTTTAGGTTTTTCTTTTTCCCCCAATTTTCGCTGCAAATTCCCTTTTTGTTCTTCCCATCTTTCCCTTTCGAGCGCCTGACGATCTATTTTCTAATCCACTGTTCTAATTGATTAACTCTCTATGTTTTTTATTATTTCCTGATCCGCTCTTCTAAAATCTTTGCCATACGCATCTTAAATTCCTGAATCAATGCTAAAATCTCTACGATAAAGCATCTTAATTTTCTAAATCAATGCTAAAATCTTGGCGAATTTTTTTTTTTTTTTAACAAAGGGGAATTCATATGCACTTGGGCTATTGATTTCAGGGTTTGATTAATTGAGAATTTGGTCTAGATGCTACTGTGGATTCAAGAATTTGGTCTAAATACTTAAAAGTGAATTCAAGAAGATATTGGGCAGGTACAAGATAAGGGGTCATAAGGTACCTATGGCCCAAACTGATATTTACGCGCATATGACTTGATATCATGACATGTGATGTTGGATATTCTTTGGGGATGATTTTACGATGATCTTGGAATAAAATAATATTCATAATGTTTCCTAATGAATTTTATGATGATTATGAAGTGAAAAAAGACTCATGATATTTTCTAACATGTGATGATTCTACTAATGTTGATGTTATGCTAGATTTATATTTGAAGTCATGAAATTTCCAAATGAGCTTGAACATCTTGTTCAAGATGTTTCAAAAGTTACATTTCAACTTCTAAAAGCATGTTTATTTATAAAACTCCACTCACTGGGCTAATTAGCTCACATATTTTCCAAATGATTCCTTTTTCAAATAGCAATTGGAGTTTGGGCAACACATCAGGATCGAGCCTGCTATTTCCAGAATTGTGCCGCCGCATAGAGATGGTTATGGGTTGTTATTATGCATTATAGGCCTTGATATGATTAGTTTATTAGTATACATTGGGATTCCGGGTGAAGCATACTTGGTTTAGCATAATTTTCTTACATGAAATATTGTTATTGGTGACAATGGGGAATTATTATACCGTGGAGTGTGTTTGGGTTTGATGTTGAGTGTTATGCATGTTGGTTGTTAACAATATGAGAGAAGATGCTGTCGAAATTTTTTTAGAGTAAGTAGTATATTCATGAGCGTTGACGGTAAATTCTAGCTTCTAGTTGAAATTTATGGTCGGCGTACGTCAAACTTCTAGTAATTTAGATGTACTGGGAGTGGGGCGTGTCAATTTAGTATGAGAGCACGGTTTTGGGTAATTATATCGCAATATACTAGCATGCTCATGTTATTGATTTAGATAATTATGTAATGTGGTGGCAAGGCTCGCAGGCCGCTAGATATGTTGCCTCAAACTTCCGTTGCTTTCTATAAAGGCAATGATAAGGGAGATGATGAAGTGTATGATTTAGTTTATTATGATATGTCATTAATGAAAGTTCATAGGGTATAAGTGATGAATGAAGTTAGAAAAGAGCATGCAATTGGGACAGTTAGTACTAATGAAATATACTAATCCACTTCATTTTATAGAAGTTCTGTGCTACATATTTTCAATTCATGTATAAAGGGATGCTAGATAGAATGAATTTATCAATATTATTTTAGAACAAAGATAAGACAAGTAAATGATGGTTATGAGAAGTGAAAGGAAATACTCCAATAGATGTGTGTTCTTACCATTCCCGATGATGAGGATTTTCATTCTCAAATTTTTGTGTAAAGTCTATGCTCATGACCATTCAGTGCTTTGAAGATATCTTGAAAAGTGTAAATCACTGTGTTAGATTAAGCAAATCCAGGCTTTCCTGATTCCAGCTTCTCTAATGTCTTCCATTACAATGTTATACTAAGGGCTGTCTTCAAATTTAAAATCCTAAATAAATCAATTTCCACTTCATCTCCATGTTGTGAAATGAATTCCCACTTACCTATTTAACCTATATATCCTTTCTAGTAAAGGCCTTTCCATGAAGTTTGAGCCTCAAATTGATTGTGTTCAAGGCCATGCTTGAGAACTCAGCTTGCCTTTGATAACTTCTATAACCAGATTTTGATTATGTAAGACTAGGCATTCTATAAAGTTCTCAGACTCAATCTTCAGTAAAATGTTGAGCACTTGTTGATAATCGAGTTTCTATTATGTAATGTTATTCCAACTCGTGGTTTGTGCAGCGAGATTCATCATTGCTATTATTAGAATGCTCATGATTATTATCAGATTTATCATGATAAGTTACCCTATTCCAAAGACTTTGCAGATAAGTCCCTAAACTTTGAAATTGCAAAAAATTGTTATCAAAGTTCCAGAAATTGTAATACAGTTACTGCAGTTCCAGATTCATGTGAACTATTTTCTGAAAAATTGTAATCAGCTTCCAAGTTCAGAAACTGTGTAAATTGGTACTCGAGTTTCAGTTCATTGCAAGTCATTCACTACATCGAAATTAAAGTACCTTTGTTCAAGCCATATGATTTGAAGGTTAGATTCCTTAAGAGTGTCAGACATCTTTTATTTTCTTCATACCCCTGGCGGCTTCCATTAAGCCAAGCAAATGTTCATGATCTATCTCTTCCCCTATTTTAAATTGCTTCATATATGTTATCAAATTCCTTGGACATACTTTCTTCAGTACCATGTTCCTTTCCATTACCTTATATAGAAGCTCCAATTGTACATGCATCAATTCATTGTTAGTGTCCTCGATTCTTGGTATGAATTAGGAATTAAAAGTTTTTATGCAAGTGCCCAAATGATCAAATTGATCTGATTATTTTTCAATTTCATGTGGCTTATAACCTGAAGAAAATTCCGAAACTCTATACCTTGTAGCCATGACATCTTGAACAAGATATTTAATTTTCAGCATGATTCAACTTGTTAGTCAAACTATGACGTTTTGAAATTCTTCTTTAGTAACATTGTCGATTCATAGACCTGTCATTGTATAGACAAGGCCTGAATTTTTGACATGGGGAAATGAGCACTTAAATCACATCTTCAGTTTCTTTCCCCATACTTGTTGCTTGCATGAGCCATTTATATCATTGGATCCCACTATATGTCAATTCTCCGATCTCCATTGAATTACCCAAAATTGTCATCATCTTTCAATGTATTTATCTATTTATTTATTTTCAATGGTTTGTGATCCAAATCTTTCAAGTGAGCATAGAAGTTTACTAATGATATTCCTCTATTCAGTTTTATTGAATTGCCCAGTTCATTGGATTTTCGTTATAGTCTTCTTAACAAATTTTGGTAAAGGATCCAAAAGTTGAAGCATTCTCAATTACTTTATCCTCCCCCAGTTTCTATTAATTCTTATCATTGATCAGGAATGGGCCTAGAAGCTTAGAACTATGAATACCTGCAAGGGTATTCCTACGAGAATCACTTACAAGCATGTAGTGAGCTCACTTACAAGCAAGTAGTGAGCAGACATGAAGTCATTTTTTAATGTAATTAATACAATGATGTAGGTATGAATCAAGAAAGTTAAAGGATAGTTGATCTTGAGTCACAGCTGCTACTGATATTTGGAAATATAATATCACAAATAGCTTAGAGGATGATGGGATATTAAAGGTGACTCCATGAATCGAATGAATTAGGCATGAGTACTCTATGAAAATTGGAAGGAAAGAGAGCTAACATGAGTGAGCTAGAAGAATATAACTATGGTCAAGAATTTCATTGTTAAGACTCGTAAAGATTTTAAAGACATGACATCACTATTATTGCAAGGTTAGCCAACAATTGAATGACTACGAGGAAAATGATAGCAAAGGAAGTATATGTAGCTAAAGGAACTCAATGAAAAGAAATTAAGTATTAATATATATGAGTGAAGTTATTAAGTTGATGAATTATGTAAGTCACCTATGAAATTAGGAAAATAAAGAATGAAAGACTTAATTAGCAAGACATAAATGTTGAATAACGAGACAATTATGCTAGTAAGTCTTTTGAAGACCATATTTTAGAGAAGAACTACATGGACGAGTGAAGGTCAAGTGCAATCTTAGTAATATCATTTTTCAGACATTACATGGTTGAATTTCGAGGATGAAATTCTTTTGAAGGGGGTAAGATTGTAACGACCCGTCTTTCTATTTTCAAGCTCAACAGTTACCCATAAAAAAATCAAAGGTGGGATGTTCAAGTTAAAGTCAAAGTTGGACTAAGATGAGATAATTTAAATTTTTAGGTTATAATTTAATCACTTAAATAAGTCGAGATTTATATGAAATTATATCATCATTTGGGTGTTCAAATGAAACAAGAAACAAAGTCCTGGACTTACATGAAGTAAAGCTGGGAGTTGAAAGACTTTAGGTGCAAATTTCCTATATATCTAGAATTTTCTCCTAAATTAGGACAATTGAGACATACATACACAGAGGAAGAACAAGAGACAGAGAGCCGAGAGAGAGGAGAGGTCGCGGGAGACTATGATCAAGAAAAAAAAAAGATATGAAAATCGGGAGAAGCTTGGGAGGAGGAGATGAAGACCACATGGGTTCAATCAAGTAAGTGTTAATTTTTTTTAAGCTTAAATTTGTGTAAGTTTAAAGTGAAAACTTCATTTAAGATTTATGAAGTTCTTGAGGAATTAACACTAAACTATGGCATAAGATGTTTCCATAAATTAAGGAATATAAATTGTAATTTAAACATGAAAAACATAAGACATTTGGTATAGATATATATATATATACATATATATATATATATGTTGGTGTGTGTATATATAAATAAAAGAAGCAAAGAAAGCAAAAGAATGCAAAAAGGAACCAAAAGGTACAGGCGATTATTACATCAAAAAATAAATAAATAAAGCAAATGAATAAAGAAGGGATCATAACTGCACGGCAGGAAAAAAAGGAGCAATAGAAAAAGAAATAAAAGTTTGAGAAATCTTGGAAAGTAACACAAGTTCACTTATCTTTAAGTTTTATTTTATGTAAGTTAAAATTAAATTTTGCTTAAAGTTTATGGAAATATGTAATATTAAGTTGTAATTTTGCTTAATACACATAAATTTTAATGTCATGACATCATTAGTTGGTTATGAAATTTGAAGTTAATTTAAGAAATTTTAGGATTAAGAAATTGATTTTGAGTTAGTCTCTATTGGCTTGAAGGGTGTGAAATCATTCTTAGACATGGAATTAGAATTGAATGAAGACTAGAAGGGGGTCTAAAGTAGTATATGAGAATATGGTTAAGAATGAAAGATTGGAGTTGAAAAGTTTTGAATGAGGTATTGTCGGGAACTTTGAAGTGGAGTTTAATAGCATTTAGTTAAACTAAATGAAGCTTTTGGATAAATTTCAAGATGGAAATCCTGGTTTTAATACAAAGGAAAGTATAAAAGGATAACATGTATATTCTTGGAAGCCAAGTATGTGTATATTGTATGAATTTAATAAAATGACTCAAGGGTTGGAATTAGTATTCACATGTTCTGTCCCTCGACTTTGGAGGGTCATAAATGATAGTATATGCGGAATTTTAACAAGATACAAGTGCGAAAATGATCTCCTATGAGTTATCTATCATTAAAATTGGAGTGACACTATTTGGAGGTTGGTAGAAGTTTTTATGACATGTTTAGTAAGACGGGGCAGTTTGTACCCGAGAATAGAATTTCTGGGAGGTGGAAAAATATTTTGGTATAGCCAACGTAGTTTTCTTGGGCTCAATCTTATCTATAATGAACTTATACGAGTCTTCTACCTTCTAGTAGAATTTTATAAGCATATGACGCCATTAGTGATTTTAAAATAGTTTTGAACAGGCATTGCCCAAACAGGGACAACTTAACGAGCATTGTTCGAAGAGTTGAGCCAAGTCTCGATTCAATTAGTGTTGTTATGATTTTATAGAATGATATGATGGTAAATGAAGAATTGGTGAAGTTGAGAATAAATACAATTAATGATTGAATTAATATTTAATAGCAAATGATGAAAGTTGTCAAAAACCAAAGATTGTGTTTAAAGATAAAGAGTTAGTTTTATATTTGGAAGGAGTTTAAGATTTTAATATGGGGTATTACTACAATTTCTAAGATGTAAAATAAAGCCTAGAATAGTTATACAAAAGAGACATATTTAATTGAACAATGACGAAAACTCGAAGAATTCAATAGAATAGATGACTTGAAATCAAAAAGGAAATTTCACGTTGATAAAGTTAGTTGAATTAAGAAGTCCTTAACTAATAGATAAGTTAGAAAGAGAGTAAATGGGATTTAACAAAGATAAATAAAAGAATTGAGTTATATATGTGAATTGAGAAATCATTAAGGAATTAAATGTTAAGTAGAATTTTCATATGATTTCACAAGCAATGACAAAATTAAAAAGGAAATGAAACGAGAAAGGAGCTACATTGTTACCAAGAGGTGAGTGGAATTTTCTTTATTTTCTTGAAAATGAAATTTATGTTTCGATTATGTAAATAATGTTGTGAAGTTATGATAAAATGCTTTTATGGATTCTTTGAAAGTTCTTTTTTTCCATTTAAGAGTTTATGAATTGAGAATATAAGGTCTAACAATTTCAAGATGCATGATTTGAAAGTTCATGCTATGAAATTTATGATAAAGTGTCTTTATAGATTTCTTTGGAAACTTATTCTTTCATTTGAAAAGTTGATGAAATTAATGAATGACATGTTCAATGATTTTCAAGGATATAGTTTATTGAAATTCAATGGATGAATGTTTATATGAAATGATGCTTTTCAATTTTAGAGAAATGTTTGATTTAAAACATGATTTATGATACATGAAAACCCCCCAATGTGTATCCAATGTTATGAATATACCGCCTGCGGGCGAAGGAGCCTATATGGCTCAAGCTGACCAAATGATATGCCGCCTACTGGCGAAGGGGTCAATGGCTCAAGTTGACCAAATGAACGCCGCCCAGGTGAAGGGGCCTATGTGTTAGCTATGGCTTAAGCTGTTTATTGTGCTGTCTAGAGCGAAGGGGTCATAAGGTACCTATGGCCCAAACCGATGTCTACGCGCGCATGGCTTGATATCATGATCATGTGATGTTGGATATTCTTTGGGGATGATTTTACGATGAGCTTGGAATAAAATGATATTCATGATGTTTTCTAATGAATTTTATGATGATTATGAAGTGAAATAAGTCTCATGATATTTTCTAACATGTGATGATTCTGCAAATGTTGATGTTATGCTAGATTTATATTTGAAGTCATAAAATTTCCAAAATGAGCTTGAACATCTTGTTCAAGATGTTTCAAAAGTTACATTTCAACTTCTAAAAGCATGTTTATTTATAAAACTCCACTCACTGGGCTAATTAACTCACATATTTTCCAAATGATTCCCTTTTCAGATAGCAGTTGGAGTTTGGCAACACACCAGTATCGAACCTGCTATTTTCAGAATTGTGCCGCCACATAAAGATGGTTATGGGTTGTTATTATGAATTATAGGCCTTGATATGATTAGTTTATTAGTATACATTGGGATTCCGGGTGAAGCATACTTGGTTTAACATAATTTTCTCACATGAAATATTGTTATTGGTGACGATGGGGAATTATTATACCGTGGAGTGTATTTGGGTTTGATGTTGAGTGTTATGCAGGTTGGTTGTTAACAATATGAGAGGAGATGCTGTCGAAATTTTTTTAGAGTAAGTAGTATATTCACGAGCCTTGACTGTAAATTCTAGCTTCTAGTTGGAATTTATCGTCGGCGCACGTCAAACTTCTAGTAAGTTAGATGTACTGAGAGTGGGGCGTGTCAAATATTGGCATGGTAAAACAATTAGTTGGATTATCCATTTTTAAAAAATTTGTTCGTTTGAATTAAAGCTTTCAATAAATCTCTCAATTATTTATTTTTCTGAATTATCTTTACTATATCAATTTAATATATGGCACAACCTCTTTTATTTATAGTGTAGATCTATTAAATCCTAAGAAATTTTCAGATCTTATTATGCTTGGATATTATATTGCCATCTCTTTAGTTGACTAATACAAACTAAGGTATGTTATATTTATGAATAATGCTATTTATCTAGTCTGGAGATTGGTCTCCAATCTAGTTGTTATCTCCTTATTAGTAATTGAATAAACGAAGGCCCTATGCATTTATGTATATCAACTCATACTCCAATTTAGTGTCAAATAAACTGGAGACTGATATCCAGTCTAGATAAATAGCATCATTCTATGTTTATCTATCTCGAATTGGAGTCGTACTCTTCACTTCAAATATTTTTCCTAGGCACATGTATTCTTTATTTGCGGATTCTTTAGATAGGTTTGACACCTTTATCACTAATATATAAAATGTGAAATTCTTATAAAACATTTAGATTCCACTTTTATCCCAACTTTTTTATTTTGATTCCCAATTTGCCCTTACTTCTTATTATTCCTCATTAACTATCCATTAATTAAAATATTAATTAATTACTTAAGCTAACATTTGCCCTTACTTCTTATTATTCCTCACTAGCTATATACCCGTGTGTTGCACAGAATAGAATAATTAGCAAAAAAGAAAAATGTGTAGTAATTTGAAAATTTAAATAATTATAATTTTATTACGTACTACTTGCTCATATACATATATTATTAATATATATAAATAGAATGAAATTGAAACGAACAATTTTTTTACTTAGCACAAAGCTAATTCTTAGGACAATACTCTTAAGTAATAAAAATGAGAATACGGAATTTTTACAAAATTAATTTCATATTGAATATGAAAACTAAGGAACTATGAAAAAGAGAGGATATGAAATTTATGCAACTCCATAATTACCCTACACCCACATCTTTAGTCAACAGGATATGGATGATATTCATTTTTTACTTGTTCGTTACTGGTTCTTTAAAGTGGAACGGGCAATATCTCTTTTAGGAATCGTTCTGTGGATAGTTACCCGTCTTGTACTTCAAATAGCTAAGAAAACTATCTAAGGCCGTAAATCATTCCTTAGTATTCATCCAACCATTAGAAAATTATACTGGGCTATTTACTTGTCCATTACGGAAAGTATGAGGCCATATATGTTGTAAGGAATCATTCCGTATATAGTTATGAGTCTTGAACTTCAGATAGCGAGAAAACCTATCTAAGTCTGTATATCATTCCGTTCTAATCGTCTAACCATTAGAAAACTGCACGAAGCTATTTTCTTGTTCTTTAAAGACAGAACGGACAATATCTGTTTTAAGAAATCATTCGGCGGATAGTTACGGGTCTTGCACTTTAAATTGCTCAAAAAACTAAGGACGAGAATCATTTCATTGTACTCATCTATTCATTAGAAAACTTCACTGGACGATTTACTTGTATACTAAGGAAAGAACGGGGTCATATCTCTTTTAGGGAATCATTCCATCGACAGTTATGCGTCTTGTACTCAAATAGCAATAAAATCTATCTAACTCTATGAATCATTCTGTTGAACTTGTCTAACAATTAGAGATCTGCACAAGGATATATTTGTTTATGAAGGAAAGCACGGGGCTATATCTCCTTTAAAGAATCAATCCGTGGATAGTTACGAATTGTGTACTTCAAATAACGGAAAAAACTATCAAACTCCTCAAGCCATTTCGTTAAATGACTATTAGAAATCTACACAGGGCTGTTTACTTCTCTACTAAAGATAGAACGGACAATGCATCGTTTAACGAATCATTTATGATTCGTTGTGAGTCTTGTACTTCAAATAGCAAGAAAAACTAAGTATAGGAATAATTTTGTTGTACTTGTTTAGCCATTAGAAAACTACAATGGGCTATTTACTTGTTCTTTAAAGATAAAAGGGGTAATATCTTATAAAGAATCATTCTATTGATAGCCACACGTATTGTACTTCAAACAGCTAAAAAAATATCTAAGGATCCGTTTGGTTAGATTTATAAAATCATTTTATAAAGGGAATTTATAATGAGTGAAAATGAGTGGTGGAGATATAATTGAAGTTTAAAATGTGTGGTAATTGTTGAATAGTTGTCAAATCAATAGTTAAATCATGGTAGATAAATTTATAAATTACAAAAATAAAAAGTACCAAAGAAGTCCTAAGGCTGCAAATCAATCCATTGCAATCATCTAACCATTAGAAGACAACACACGGCTATTTACTTGTCCATTAAGAAAGGAACATGGCCATATCTCTTTGAAGGAATCATTCTGCAAATAGTTAAGATTATTGTACTTCAAATGGCCAAAAAACCTATCTAAGTCTGTGAATCTATCCATTGTAGTCATCTAACCATTTGAAAACTACATGAGACTATTTTCTTGTAACAGAGTAATTTCTCTTTTAGGGAATCGTTTTGTAGATAGTTACGGATCTTATACTTCAAATAGTTAGAGAAACTATCTCATGTCGAGAATCATTCCTTTGCACTTATCTACCCATTAGAAACTCTATGGGGCTATTTACTTGTCTATTAAGTAAAGAACGAGATCATATCTCTCTTAAGGAATCATTCCGTAGATAGCTACGCATCTTGTACTACAGATAGTGAGAAAATCTATCTAACTTCATGAATCATTCAGTTGAACTCACCTAACTAGTAGAAAACTTCACGAAGATATACTTGTCCATTAAGGAAAGAACGAGGCTATATCTCCTTTAAGAAATCAATCCTTACATAATTACGTGTTTTGTACTTCAAATGGTGCAAAAGCTATCAAAGTCCTCGAATCATTACACTGAATGACAATTAGAAATCAACACGGGGATCTTTACTTCTCCATTAAAGACAGAACGGACAATGTATCTTATAACAAATCAATTATGCTTAGTCGGAGTATGTACTTCAAATAGCGAGAAAAGCAATCTAAGTCTGTGAATGATTCCATTGTACGCGTCTAACTATTAGAAAACTGCACAAGCTATTTTCTTGGTCTTTAAAGATAGAACTTGCAATATCTCTTATAATGAATCATTTCATTGATAGTTACGCGTATTGCACTTCAAATAGCTAGAAAAACTATCTAAGGTTGCAAATCATTCTGTTGCATTCATCTAACTATTAGAAGAAAACACGTGGCTATTTACTTGTCCGTTTAAAGCCTTTGAAACTATAAGATGACAAGAATGTTGAAAATGAATAGAGAACACAACAAGAAAGATCTTTGTAAAAATAAATAAATAAAGCACAATTTAATAGTAAGATATAAATGGTCGCATAATTATAATATTGAATTTCCAGAATTGAAATACTAAGAAAGTGGCTTTTATTGTACAGGAAAGCCTCTGCAGTACCTTAACGATGCGCAGCATTCACATAGTACTACTAGCATCCAGTCATAGTGAATTCATCCTCATCCTCAGTCGAATATCCCAACCCAAAAACTAAATATCAGAAAAAGGAATAGGAAAAGAAATATTAGAAAAACCTGAAAACCCAGTTCATTCACCAATCACCACGATCGCCACGACAAAATAGATTTCACCAATCAACAGCCTCAGGAACTCTGTTTAAACGATTTTCCCTCTGAAAATTTCTAGTATTGGCTAGATTTTGGATTTCCAAGTTGTGGCTCTCGTTCGCTTTCAATTACATCTCCACACTTTAGAGAGATCCAAAATATAGTGAAAAGAAAACCCATACCAAGATAGAAAGGGACAGTCAATACCTGTGCCAGGATGAAAAGAGTAGTCGATCGGCCGGCGAAGTCTTGGAGCTTCACTATTCTGTGCATAATCAGTGCTATAAAGTGGTTCGGTTAGTGGGTCAATCGATGGTAGAACGTACCATGAAACTGGGGAAAAAATTAGCCACTGATTTGGGAGCCATCGATTTGGGATCGCAAAGGGAGGAACTGGGATAATAGAGAAGTGTGGGTAATTAGGGTTGTTTACTTTGAAGGGTTGGATATATTTTCTAGAAAAAATTATTTTAAAAAAGTTGAAAATGGGGTGGACAAAGTCGTCTCTGTATCAGAAAAGGCGCTCATTCACCCGCGTAAAACTTTTCTGAAATTTTCAAATCAACCAAATAATTACAACAAACATTCAGCCGCCATAGGCTCAAATCTACAACAGCAACATGTTAGGCAGTCGCATCGACCTCCGTCGTCATTGATAATCTACAGAGATGACTACCTAGTCGGCCCTATAAATGTTGTTTTCAGTGGCAACAAAAGGTCTATTACGGCAACAATGTCGCCGCCATTACTCTAACCAAGGTTCTACCATCTTCCTCTTTTCCGTCGCCATAGATTGGTGGCTACTGGGGCGATTGCGATTTCGTCACTAAGATTTGCCATTGTTACTCATATTTGTTGTAGTGACTTGTGACCAAATTCTTGTTGAAATTTACTTCTGGTCATCATCCCTTCTTTTCTGGATAGAATGCTGTCAACCGATCTGCCTTTTGGATTCTGGTAGATGGTCGTCTAGGTTCTGGTTTTGATTCAGGTTCTGATTCAGATTCAGTTTCTATAGTTTGTTCATTTTGACCTCGACGGGATGTATCTAGCTCAGGATTTACCTATCCTGATGCGGTTGTCTGAGGCAGGATGTGTTCTGCCTCAATTTTGTTAGTCTGATCCTGTGAATAAATGGAGTAGTCAGCAGTATCATCGACTTTGACATTTACAAATTCAACAATATTCTGAGTTCTTATATTATAAATTCTATAAGCTCTAGAATTCGCAGAATATCCAACAATGACTCCTTCATCAGATTTGGCATCAAATTTACCTAGGTGATCGTTATCATTCAAAATATAGCATTTACTACCAAAAACATGAAAATAGCTCAGTCTAGGTTTTCTGTCTTTCCAAATTTCATATGGAGTCTGATTAGTTTGAAGTCTTAGTGTCACTATGTTAATGATGTAACATGCAGTGTTGATTGCTTCAACCCATAACTTAGCAAGTAATTTCTTACTATTAAGAATAATTCTAGCCATTTCCTACAAATTTCTATTTTTCCTTTCAACTACATCATTTTGTTCAGGGGTTCTAGGTGCAGAGAATTCATGCATGACACCATATTTTTCATAGAAATCAGAAAAATAAGAATTATCAAATTCTTTGTCATGATCACTTTTGATTCTTTTCAATGTAATACCTTCATCAGATTTTTCATTTGAAAGCTTCTGGAACAAAACACAAAATCTGTCAAATATATTAGACTTTTCTCTAATGAAATCAACCCAAGTATATCTAGAGAAATCGTCAACACATACATATATGTACCTCTTACCACCAATACTTTCAGTTCAGATAGGACCCATCAGATCCATGTGTATGAGTTCAAGTACATCGGAGGAAGATAGATGCTGACCTGCTTTGTGTGAATTCCTGATTTGCTTACTTTTCTGGCATGGTTCACATATGCTCTCAGGAATTGTTTTCAATTCTAGAATACCTCTAACAGCTCCACTTTTGCTCAATTTGAAGAGACTTTGATAGTTCATTTGCCCAATCTCTTGTGCCAAAGTTCTGCAGGGTTAGTGCTAGCAATTTTGCAAATAAGATTTGGATTCAATACGTAACATTTATCACTATACCTAACACCTTTAAGTAAAATTTGTCTAAGCAAGTTTAAATCTAGATCAAGGTCAAAAACTTTACATTCAGTTTTCAAAAACAGCACTCTAAGATTATTATCACATATTGACCAACACTTAAAATATTTGCTTTTAGTCCAGATACATATAAAACATCTTTTAGAGTGGGTAAGCCTTCAACGCAGATATATCCAGATGCTTCAATTACATCTCCAAATAGAACTAAACCTGTTTAACCTCTTTGAAAGTTGGTTAACAGATTCAAGTCGCCTGACATGTGTATAGAACATCCACTATCAAAATATCAAGTGTTAGGGATTAGAGCACTCAAAGAAAGTTTCACAATATAACTCTTGTGCTCACTTTTTTTCACCCAAACCTGTTTCACCTTACCTTTTGCTTTTGGTTTTTTGACTTTGTATGTGTTGATTAAGTTAATGTATTTTTGACAAGTAAAAACATCACGACCAAATTCACCACAAAAGTTACAATTTACCTGTCTGACCTTACCATACACGTTAGAGTTCTGAACTGGTCTAACAGTAACAAGTTGTCTTCTGGATAGTTTTGCTCAAAGATGATCCAGACGTATCTGACTTAGGTCTAGAATTTTGTTTTTATCCTGCAGGTTCTTTTTGAAAGTTTTTCCCTGATTTTTTCACGAAAACTGTCTGCTGGACAGCTTTTCCTTTTCCTTCGTATCCTGGGCTAGATGTAACTCCTGAAGGTCTTCCATACTTCAGGACTTCATTCAACCTTACAGCTCCTATTGTCAACTGCTTGATCCTTTCATTGGCATTCTCCAGATTAGTTTTCAGTTGATTGATCTGTTCATCTCTTTAATCAATGGATTTGTACAAATCCTTCTTTTCATCATCGAAAAACTCTATCATGACTTGCAGCATGTCAGATTTATCTTGCTCTGCAATAAACTAACTTTGTAGTACTGCACAGTTTGTACAGGATTTATCCTCACTAGAAGATGATTTTGCAGTGTTAGCAGTAAGACAGTTCGTTGAGCCAGACTGAGGCTGGATATGTGCTGTCAAGATAGTAATTTGTTCTTTTGAAGACGTTTTTGATCCTGAGCCAAACATGTCCTCCTCATCTTCACTCCAGGAAACTTTTATGGTCTTTTTGCCTTTCTTCTTCTGAGTATTTGCACATTCATTGTCTCTAATTCTGCTTGCAGTTTGTGTCTTAGGCATGAAATTGTTCTTGGGTTTTCTATAGCTAGATTTCCTCTGTTTTTGAATCTCCCACCTTTTTGATGTTTCTTCTTTAAGAACCTGTTGAATTATTTGGTGAGGAGGGCCATGTTATCCTCATTATCAATATCTTCCTCTGACTCATAATCTTCCACTTTGCTTTTTAATGCAATCTCGGGTTTTTTTTTCCTTTTTCTTTTTGGACATGTTCAACTTGTATGTCAACAAGGATCCCACAAGCTCGTCAACATGTATCTCGTCTAGATTTTTACTTTCTTCTATGGCAGTGTCCTTCATCTAGAATCTTTCTGGCGGTGATATGAGAATCTTCTTTGACAATCTTCTGGTCAGAATATATCTTGCTTAGAGCCTATGCTTGATTGGTAATCTCACGCAACTGAGCATAATAGTTCTTAAATTCCTCATTATCCTTCATTGTGATTTGCTCAAACTCAAGAGTGAGCATCTGGAGCATTGAGGACTTGACTGCAATTGTTCCTTCATTAGCCACTTGAAGGGTATTCCAAGCTTTCTTAGCAGTCCTGTAATTAGTAACGAGTTTAAACTGACTTTGATCTATGAAGGAAAAAACAGCATTTAAAACTTTAGAATTCCATCCACATGTAGTATTTTCTTCGGCAGTATATTGAGTTTCAAGCTTAACAGAAATAGTACCACAGCAGTTGTGATAGTGGGTGATGTGTAACCAGTATGAATAGAAGTCCAAGCCCTATTATCAATAGACTAAATATAAATTTGCATGCAAACTTTCCAATAAGTATAATTAGACCCGTCTAGAATAGGTGGTTTAATAGAAGATGTATCCATATTTTAGATGAACCTGATCTCACTAATAACTTAAGTGAACCCGCTCTGATACCAACTGTGAATACAGTGGTTATGTAGACTTTAATCAGGATATATCCTGCTTAGTTACTTAACAATTAATCTAGTGTAAAGTATAACATGACCTAGATATGTCTAGCTAGGGTATGTATGCGGAAATTAAAAACACCAGAATTGTTGACGTAGAAACCCAATTGGGAAAACTGCAGGTACCCTTGCCACGAGACAAACAATCCACTAACACAGATAAGAGTTTAGTATAACTTGAGAGACTTAGTGATATCACAATATATACTAAACATCCAATAGGAAAAACTTATAAAAGAAACTGCATTTTCTACGCCTTTTGACATGTGGCAACGTGCGCTGTTCTTGTCCTCTTGCTATCGTGCTCACACGGGAACGTATATCAAACCTCCTAGGATCCACCTGGACTTATCGTGGAAAAGAAGAACTCCTAACACTTTTCAATCTTGTGTGGATAGTCCCTCACACATGTATGATCTTCAATTAATGCACTATGTAGGATATTGCCAAACAAACAAGATTTTAGAACATTTAAGTTCGGTTGCAAGTACGAACTCTCAAAATATTGCAAGAATAATTATGCTCGTTTCGGTCCACTTTCATCTCGACCTATAAGAAGAATATATAGGATAGGATTTTGAATTTTTGTGCAATATTAGAATTAAAGCTATCAAATCCAAGTAGAACAAGAATAAGGTAAGTTAGAATTCTTATATTTTGTAAATACGAAACTTACCTAATTCTATTAGAACTTGACATGCATGAGTTTTAACCTAATCAAATAAGGAAACTTGAATTCAACTAGGATTCGGAAACCTTGAAACATAGCATGTAACTAAAATTCTTGTGCCTCAAGAAAGGTACACATGCTCCAACCTTTCTTTTCAGTCAAGACACGATTTTACTTAGAATATACATGCTAAAATAATATAACACATTACACAAATCATGTATAATAAGTCACAAATATTTAGACACTTAACAAAAATTAAGAATACCAAAAATCAAATGAATTTTGTTCTAACAGTATGGATTTATCAAAAGAAAGTTGCAGAAAAGTGAAAAGAAAAGGGGGAAAAAAACTTACACTTGTAGCTGTGCCTGCCCCACAATGAATAGACAGAAACAACGCAGAATACTCTTGCCTTTTGGTGTGCCCAAGTGTGTGGGTGCACGGAGCCGCGCAGAAGAAAAATACCACAGATTGCGGCCTATTGTGGCTATAGATGGAGCAATAACTAAAATTTCTGACCCTTTTTTTTTCCTGAAATTTGAATATTTTAGCACCTTTTGATTCATTCCTTCACTTAAAGGAGATGTTTTTCTGGTGGAATTAGTTGAATATTTATAAATAAATATTTATAAAAAGATAGTTTCTTGATCTCTAAGCATTTCAATTTTACGACGCTCTTCCGATCTAAATAAATCGCCGTTAGCCCAAGTACGTGTTGTAAGTAATTATCAACAATTGAAAATGGTGATGGTTGATATTCTCGAAACCTTTCAAGTTGGCACAATCATTGCAAAGTTGCCATTTTCTTGGAAATGACATAAGAGGAAATTGGTTCACAGCTCCGTTGACCACTCTTTAGAACAAGTTCTCTAGCATTTTCATATAGAGGATGAATCTTGGTGTGGCGATGGAATGAAAATTCACATGTTGGAGCTTTTAGACCCCGCTAGAATGCCCAAATTTTATCAACTTAAAGCGCTAATAAAGTCTAGCTTTAGCCTTTATAGACACTTTCAAGTATGCTACTAGTGTACAAATTTTTTTCCACTTTTTTTTTTCCTTTAAAAAAAAAAAAAAACATAAAGCTACAAGTAAGTGCAAAAGCTTTATTTATCAATCCAATTTAAAAGTATCAACAGAACCATAAAAAGGTTAACATAATTTAGAAAAAAAATTTAAACGGTCTAACAAATATCAAAAGATAGTGGTAAAATAAAATATTTTCAATCTAAAACTAAGTGCCTCCACCCATTGCTTCGCCACCGCTGACCTCCTTAACCTAAAATGTTTAAAAATAAGAGGAGCATACAAGTATGCTCAGTTGGGTAATGGAAATTTAAACATGTAAAATCATTCTATAGTATAACAGCATGTAGAGAACTGTTGAGTTATACTGTGATTTTCTCAAGGACTCAAATTAGACCCTGAACCACTATTGTAGTGATAGGGAAAAAAAATCTGTAGACTAATTTCATTTGATTAGCTAATTCGTATCACTACGACTTACCCTGATTATAGCAATTAATTCATATGAGCACTCGTCTAGTGAAAATTGGAACAATTTAAATTGATCGTGCGCATCAAATTTATAGCTAGTTCATTTTAGCCTATTATATTGGTTAGGCTAATTCAAAAATATAATAATAAGTATAATAATATAGTAATAATAATAATTTAATAATCATTTACTAACTTTTTATAACAAGAATTTATGAACATTAGAGAAGTTAATCCAAACCTACCCTAGCCCAAAGAATTGAGCTTGAGCTCTTCCTGGTACGAATTTTTCTAATAAAAGAACGTCATCTCTGACATAGAGAGGACATTCTTACATGGTTCCTAATTGGCATCTGATGCAAGCATTTCTTCCCATTAAAGTGGTCGCACCACTTAAAATTGTTTTCACCCCAGATTTTTTGAAAAAACACCACATAAAAGGAAATCAGATTGACATATTGAATTCATCCCTTCCTCTCTTCTTCTCTCTTCAACTCTTTTGTTGTGCATAATTATTCATCAGAATTTCTTCAACTCCCATCTCTCCCAATTCAAGAAAATGCCAGTAAACCAATACTTATCGTCTTCTCCAGGAGCCTGCTGGTGGGCTTCACAACCATCTCCAATAACTTCATCTAATAATTCCCACCACCACCGCTATGTTTTTGTGGCAAGAACTCAGCTAATTTGGGTTTGAATCTGAACGAAGGTGATAAAGAATTTGATGACAGATTGATGACAGTCTCGCAGCCGACATTCGACGGGGGAATTGCCTAAAGAAGCGTTGTTCGAGAAGCCTCATGAAGGGATGCAGAACTCAGATTTTCTAGGGTGAGGGCGTGTCGTCGATGGCCAGCGGTTCTTCTCCAGAGGGGAGAGGGATAGCTGGATGCCACTTAGGGAGGGGGTGGGACTCGAATTGCAGAAGGATGGGATCGAGCGACAGATTTTTCTTGTGTTTTGTTGGGGACGATTGGGTTTAATTTTTGGGTGGGGCCTATTTAAACTTGGGGTTGAAAACTTTGGGCCTGTTGGCTGAATTTTTCTGCTAGCCATCCTTTTTGTACACATTTAGCCTCCAACTAGGACAGTCCTCCCCAATTTGGGGAGGACCGTCCTTTTCATAAAGGAATTGTTGCTAGTACTGGTATCAACTACTATAGATACGTGGATGACAAGGGAAAAGAGTCCTTTGGCATTACCTCATAAATGAGTACCGTATCTCTTCTTTCTTCTTTTTTCCTTGGCAGAAGTAAGAGAAGCTTGAAGAATGCCATTTACTTTTGAATGCCATCAGAGAACCATTCACTTTTGATTTGGCATTTCGGGTGCAACTTTCCATTCACTTTTGAATGCCGTAAGAAAACCATTCATTTTTTGTTTGGGATTTTGGGTGTAATTTGATTTTTGAGACCTGAAATTTGCTTCGGAGTAGGAGTGGGCATCAGTCGGTTCGGCTCGGATTTGAAGTTAACCACCACCCAACCGACACAATTGGTTAGAAATTTTCTAGAACCGCCGCCGAACCGGCTAATCAATTAAACCAAAGTCTACCGAACCGATTTATACTCGGTCGGTTCGGTCAAAACCAGTCATCACTTAAAAAAATATTCAACTAAGGCAAAATGGTCCACCTCGCTTTACAGCCAATTAAAATTTTACCTGCCCTCCACCCAGACTTCACGTCATTCATTAAATAATTAACAAGCAACTCCTTCACCCTCTCAAACTTCCAATGTGGGATTGATTCTCTCGATTTCTTCTTTTTGGGCTTAAACTCCTCCATCTCGGCTTTTCCATTTTTTTTCCTTCCAGCCTTTGCCATATTTTCTCTCATTCATCATAATCCTTCTTGCCTTCTAATATCAAGCTGCAAGCAAGACCAAATCCATGACTTTGCCACCAAGTTTTTTGGCTGCCTCCTACCGTCAATCTTTTTCTTTTTTCTTTTCCCTTTTTTTTCCCTTTTGGATCTGAGATCGAGTTGAGCTTTTGTGCCTTGTGGGACTTTCTTGGGCTTCGTTTCTTGTTGCGTTGCTGGATGCTTGGTTTTCTTGATTTAATTGCTAGAAATAAAGTTTTTGGGTTTATTTCTTCAATGGGTCATTTTGAATTTCAGACTTTCAGTTCCTGGGTTTGGAAGAAATAAAGATGGTTATCGATGTATAGAGGAAGAACTGCTTGATATTCTCGTTTTTCCATACTATTGGGTTCAAAAGATTCAAGAAACTTTCCCTTCAAAAAAGGAAAAACAGATTCAAGAAACTTGAAGAGATGTTTTCTTCTGTAAATGTTGACTTTCCATGAACAAGCTGCAGTCTGATTCACTTGGGTGCATAACTCGGTCGTCGACCGGTTCGGTTTCGTTCAAAAACAGTTCGGTGCCGGTTCGGTACTGGTTCGGTGCCGGTTTCGGTCGGTTAGCTCAGTTTAGACCTTCCAACCCGCCAACCGAGCTGAACCATCTATTTTCCCCTCATAAACTAGCCGAACCGACACCGATAACCAATGAAAATCGAGCGGTCCGGTAAGGTCTGGTTCATCGGTTTGCGCAATTTTCTCGGTTTAAATGCTCACTCCTGCTTCGAAGTTCTAGTAATTGCATTAGTTTTTGTCTATTGGATCTAACTATTAAGTTTGGATTTAAGAGCCCAAATTTTATTTCACTTAGACTGAGCTAAATAAATGGGTTTGCCTTTTTCAAAGAATGAGCTACCATTTTTTAGAGGAAATTAGATATTTCAACCCTTTTTAGTGTTCCATTTAAATTTGCACTATTGTTTGAAATTAATTATAAATATACCCCAATCCATTGCAAATCTACCATCCCTTTTTATATATTTTATTATTTTTATAATAATAATAAAATTATTATTATTTTTTATTATTTTATTATTAGTTTATTTTATATATATCCTAATTCATATGTGTATATATGTATGAAACCTAGCCACCACCCCCAATATTCTTCACCACCATTCCAACTATTCACTGCCGCCCACCAACACCCCACCGCTTCCAACCGCCAACCGCCAACTGCCACCGCAATCGCCACAACAACCAACCATATAGCTTACATCCATTCGCCACAAGCGCTACCACCATAACCATTTGCTATGTTCATCACGCCTCATTCGCCACCAATACCGTGACTACACATAGTAACAATCGACGGTGAATCATAGAGGTTTCGGCGACAGTTTTGAATTCACCATTTTCTTTTTTTTAATTTTTTGTTTATTTTATTATTTCTCTAAAATTTCTCGTGAAAACAATCTGCATCCCTTTTTTTACTTTTTATTTATTTTATTTTTGAAATCTCAATTACCGATTCCGGTGCTTTTTTCGATTATGTTATTTTGCATTGATGATTGCATTTTTCTTATGTGGCTTTTGTTATTTGATGTTCTTTGTTTTGTTACCATGATTATGTAAATTTTTTTCACTCGAAAATCATTATTTACTTGTTTTCTACGATTTTGTTGCTTATTACTAATACTATGCATTGTTTAATATGCTTTGGGGTTTCGTTTTTCCTTTTTCCCCTTTCCTTTTTTTTTTTTTTTTTTTTGAAATATCTTTAGGGTTTCTTGTTAAGGTTTCACTTTTAAATTTTGGCTTTTTTACTTTATATAAACATGATACCATGTTTTGTGATGAAATTTGTGTTGATGAGTTTTTTTAGTGTTCTTCTTACCATATTTTTGGATTGTTAGTATGTGTTTTATTGATACATGATACCATGTTTGTTACCATTGTTTGTATTGTTATTGTGTTCTTATTTTTTATTTTGTTTTTTTTGGTTTTCCAGTTATAATTTGGTAACATGAATTTTCCAGTGGTTTTTGAGTGTTTTTCCATCATTTGTTACCATTATCTTATTATATCATTATTATTCTGGGACAAACATGTTAACATATTTTTGTGTTATCATGGGTGTTTTGCTACCGCATTTTTTCATGTTATTATTTGATTATGTTTTTGGGGTTCTGTTACGTTTTTCAAACGGTGACAACTTAGCGGTGTCGGTGGCGTTAGATAAAAGTGATGTGGTGGTAGTTTTGTTAGGAAACTATACTACTTATAATATTATATAATAATATAATTATATTATTATAATTGTGATAATATATTAATAATAAAAAATATTATAATTATAATTAAATTTAATAAAAAGTTGGAATTAATTAAAACTTGGTATGGGGTATTTTTACAATTGAGTGGAGTATTTTTACAAATAACTTCAAAAGTAATGTATTTTTTAAAACCCCTATCAAAAAAAGGAATATTTATCAAAAGAAACCTTTTTTTAATTATTATAAGGTTAAGTCTAAATACATTTTGGGGAGGACCAGTCACATTTGCAATGCGACAAAATGTGGCCCATGATTGCAAATGTGTTCCCCTTTTCCTTTTTCTTTTTTGTTTTTAAATTTTATTTTAAAGACTTTTAAATAAAAATTAACAAGGATAAATTATGTAAAATTTTAATTTTATAGTGAATTGCCCAGTCAAGTGACACATGGCCTTTTAACGTGAACATGTTTTACCGATAAATAATCTCATAAAATTAGTGGAGTAATTTTTTAAATTTTGAAAATGTGACTTTTACTTTCTGTAGGTGACGTTTTCGATCAATCATTCAGTGCAAGTTTTTAATTAATTGATCGATTATTTTATACGTGACTTCTCTCTCTCTCTCAATTTCTAATTAGTCAGTTATTTTATATGTGACTTTTTTGATTAAATAGTCATATAAATGTGACTTTTTAATTTTTTTACATGACTTTTTAAGTAATTGATTATTCTATACACATGGGTTTTTTTATTAAATAGTTACATACATGTGGCTTTTCAATTTATATACTTGACTTTTTTATTGAATAATTACACAAATGTGATTTATCAATCTCTTTACATGACTATTTAAGTAATTGATTATTCTATATATTTGGCTTTTTTATTAAATATTTACACACATATGACTTTTCGATTTCTTTACATGACAATTTAATTAATCAATTATTTTACATGTGACTTTTCAATTTCTTTACATGAGTGTTTAAGTAATTGATTACTCTATATATGTTGCTTTTTTTATTAAATAGTTACACACATGTGACTTTTCAATTTCTTTACGGACTTTTTAATTAATCAGTTATTTTATACGTGATTTTTTTATTAAATAGTTATATAAATTGTGACTTATCAATTTCTACACTGACTTTTTTCCACTATATAGTTACACAAATGTGACTTTTCAATCTCTTTACATGACTTTTTAAGTAATTGATTAGTTTATGTATTTGACTTTTTTTTATTAACTGGTTATACACATGTGACTTTTCGATTTATTTGCCTGACTTTTTAATTAATCGGTTATTTTATATGTGATTTTTTTATTAAATAGTTACACCAAATGTGACTTTTCAATTCCTATATATGACTTTCTTATTAAACATATATACAAATGTGACTTTTTAATTTTTCTAAACATATATATGTGACGTTTTAATTATATATGACCTTCTTTCTAAACATACACACACATACACACACATATATATATATGACTTTTAGGTGCTTTCGGTTATGTTAAGTACAAAATGTGACATTTACCTGTTAGCAAAGGACGGACAAAGGAGATGCATATGTGCGTGTGTTGTATATTAGAGCATCTCTAATGCATAGTCAAGGTCGAATGTCATGGCTCAAAGTTCAACATGAGATAGATACACACAAAAAAATTGATGGGTTCCATATGTTTCCTATTTTCTTTTTCTTTTAATCACTTTAATCTCTTTTACTCCACTTTTTCTTCACTTTTTCTTTATCGTGTGATGTGCAATGTCATATATCTACATTCTTCCTCACCATGTCAATCATTATTTTATTATTATTTTTAAATTTGTCTCTATATCTCTCCTCTTTTTTGAATTTCTCTCTATTTTTCTTCACTTTTCTCTCTCTTCCCACTCAATTTCTCTTTCCTTTTTCTCTCTATCTCTCTCATGTTGAATTTTGAGCCATGACATTCGACCTTGACTAGGCATTGGAGATGCTCTTATGACGTAAAAACACTCCCGTTTCTTCCTTTTATATTTTATACGTATTTTTCAAATAGGAAAATATTTGAGCGGTAATTTTCTAAATAACCCTACAATATAATTCAGTCCAAAGCTTACAACCCTATAATAAAAGTAGATTTGAATTATTTTTTATCCTTGCCCCGAGTTTATTAGTTAGTAAAAAACCTAGCAAAATAAATAAATAAATAAATTTAAAAATACCACCGCCCGTTCCGACACTAAGAAAAAAGGGAAAAAAAATTTCCTCAATAGTATAATGCTTATTAGAAATGTTCTTTCAATTGCTAATACAATTGGGAACTAGGAAGCGGAAGGCATACATTTAAAAAAATACAATTCAATTATGCCTACTGGGCATAGTTCAACTGGTCGAACAATCAGTGCAAAGGCTTGTTTCTAGTGGCGGGGTGGGGAGATCGAAACCCGTTGAATGCATTTGGAGGGATTATTTGCACATCATTGCTAAGTGTTCGAAGTGTAGCGGTAGGCTCCCTTGTGTGCAGAAGTGTACAGTCTTGTAAGGGGAACTACCAGTTGAGGCACATCCTGCAATTAGTCTGACACAAGCTGGGATACCTAGTGCCAATTAAAAAAAAAATACAATTCAATTATGCAAGTTGAGAGGGGGAGGAAGGGAGGCTGCACCGAGTTTGGGGGTGGGTGTGGTAAGCAATAAAATTGTATGTAAAAGAAATACTTAAATTATGGACAATATGTAACTTATGACTAATTAAGTAAATAGAAAAATTATTTGAAAGTAGGGTTAATTTCACAAATCGTCCATAACCTTTGAGTTAAGTCTCAATTTCGTCTCCAACCTTTATTAAGACATATTACAGCCCCCAACCATTGAGAAATATGCACAAATCGTCCATTTTTATACTATTTTACAAAATTTTTAACAAAAAGATAATTATAGCCCCAAAGCTTTTTATATATTTTTTAAAAAAGATTTAAAAATACTAAAAAAATTAAAAACCAACCCACCCAACCCACCCCTCCCTCTCTAGTGGCTATGCCGGCTGCCCATTCTGGCGGTCACAAATGAGGGATGAATCCCCCCTATTTTGCTGCCATTTCCGGTAGCAAAATGGGAAGGATTCACCCCCTATTTTTGAGAAGAATGCTGCCAGAAATGGTAGTAAAATCACTGCCATTTCTGGCAGCATTTGTGCTGCTAGAAATGGGGGGTGAATCTCCCACATTTTGCTGCTATTCCCGACAGCAACATTGGGGGGGACCCCCCAATTTTGGCAGCAAAAATGCTGCCAGAAACGACAGCTATTTCGCTGCCATTTTCGACAACGTTGGTGCTGCTAGAAAACAGCAGCAATGCTACCATTTGCTGGCAGCACAAATGTGGGGTGAATCCCCCCATTTGTGAGTGTAAATGCTACTGGAAATAGCAACGAAATCACTGCCATTTCCAGCAGCATTTGTGCTGCTAGAGTGGCAGCACAAATGGGAGAAATTGGCTGCCATTCCCAGCAGCAAAATGAGAGGATTCACCCCCCCTTTTGGGCCGCCGGAACGGATAGAATTGCGGGAGGGGAGAGGGACTTGGGATGGGATGGGATGGGATGGATTGGGTCGGTTTTTTTACTTTTTTTTTAATTATTTTTAAACTTTTTTAAAAAAAATTAAAATATTTAAGGGTATAATTGTCATTTTGTTAAAAATTTCAAAGAACAATAGAAATAGGGACGATTTGTATGTATTTTTCAAAAGTTGGGGGCTGTGCTGTGTCTTAACAAAAGTTGGGAACGAAATCGAGACTTAGCTCAAAGGTTGGAGGCGATTTGTGAAATTAACCCTTGAAAGTATGGTATATATATAAAAAAAAAAAAAACGCAGTAGTAATATAATGGGTTGTTTAGAGTTTAGACTAATACACCATAATTGTGTGGTTAATTGAAAGATACGGCCAAAAGAATTAGCTACCACAAAATACTGGGAAATCAAATTGGAATACGGCAACTTAATGACTTCATACATCAAACTAGTAATTTCACCCGTGCATTGCATAGAATGTTTTGCCCAAATAATTTAAGCAATTCAAGAGTAATATTCACCATTGTATAAAATATTCTGAAATCTGTGCAACTTAATGTTTTACGTCTTTGTGAGTAAAATAATTAATGTCTTTCAAGCATTGCTTGTACAAATACTCACCATAAAATTTGTTGGTTAAAATTTGCTTGTTTGGCAGTTCTGGTGTAGTAGTAATCTTCAAATCAATAACGCATTCATAAAGCTATCAAGCATATAACTATATATATATATATACACACACTAGTGAAAGAGCGCGCTTTGAGCGTCTTGTATTTTAATTGAGTACATATTAGCATAGATCTAAAAAGACATAGATTATCATAAACTAAAGTGCCATGAAAATTTGAAATGAATTTTAATAGTATGGTCATAATCAAGTAGTTTTGAATTTAGTTGTGAGATTACAATGCAAATACGCAACCTAACAAAAACATAGTTAAATCAACGTTACGTACAAGATTTATGGTTCCTCAACTACAAGAATATCCCGGGTTTTTATTTTTCACTGAAGATATGATCCCATGGAAGCTAATGAACTGCGAACAAAAAATCTAGATAGATCTAGAGTTTACAAGTGTCACTTCTATCATTATCAGAGTAAAAAAAGACAAGTATTTTGTAAAAAAAGACAAGTATTTTGTCTAAAAATAAAAGGGAAAAACATTGTCAAAACAACTAAAAATGGAACCTTCAGATTGACCCTTACCTATACAGAAGCACAATTCTTCGTTTACCAATTCCACTATATTCAAGGAGATTGCTAAAGAGTAGAGGATTGGATAGCCTCAAATCGCGAATTTGCCCCCCAAAACTATCAAGAGCAAATAAAGAAGCAGTTCTAATGTGTGGAAATAAATATAAATTTTAACTAATCATAGTCCTATCGTTAGAATAGAATCAAGAGATCACTACAAAATGAAAGATAAGAAAAGAACCGTCATAAGATAATGGGAAAAAATATCTCACACCAAAGATATCATTGTTTCACCCTTCCACAGAAATTCACCGAAGAATTTGGACAAAAAGATGTAAGATCATTAGACCACTGAAAGCATATTCCATGAAGAATGTCCAAATATTAGTCAACAAAACTTTGATTTAGAAATTAAGTTCTAAATAGTTGGCAATTAAAAAGAAATTCATCAATTATCCTCAACCCATTACGAAATTCAACTTCATCACCTCAGGTTGAATATTCTCTCTCAAAGTATTAGTAAAACTATATACACATGACAAATTCAAGAAAACATACACATAAAAGGCCTCTATAATCCCAAAAAATGTTGCACCAGAAATTTTCAATCTATATGTAATGCTGTAATAAATTCGATCTTGAATTTTTGCATACAAAAACAATACCTGATGAACAAAGATTATTACAATTGTGTTCTATATCATATCAACTTCATTATGCTACATCTGCCATTACTTTCAATTAAAAAGATTTGAATATGCATTTGAATGAGACACATTCAGGCTTCTTAAAGCAATGATGACTAATGAATTTGAATTTTAATTAGACTTTTGAATCTTGTTTGAGTAAAATAAGTGTAGATCAGAGAACAATGGCAGGAAATCTTACAACAAACTAAAAAATTTAACTCAAAATAAAAACCAACATAAAATGGAAGGCCTAAAAAAAATATTTCTATTTTTCCATCAGCGTCAACCTTGTTGATCATATGTTGAAGCTCAAAAAAGGCCTCAGTTCCCGTTTATGTTTTTTAAAACCTTGGGTAGCAGTGCTAAAAATACCGATCAACTACTGGTTTGGAGAGATGATAAAGCTATTGAGCGATATCAAAATGGATAGACATTTAGCCCTTAATGATCTGATATATTTATTATCAGAAACAATCGCAATTAGCAAAAGCCATACTTCAGCCGCCAAATATTTTCTCCAAAACAAAACAAAGCTCAATGTCCAGTATGGAGTAATTTTGACACTTTCTGTCAGAGAACTACAAAAACCTTAGCTGACATCTCTTGAAATTTTAATTCATGTCCGCAACAAACATATAAGAAATACTTGACCTAAGCCCACCCATCTATAGAGAACTAACCAGTTAAAGTATTTGACGGGTTATTGGGGACTGGGGCTAAAAATTCAGTTAAAGTATTTGACTATAAAATTAAAATTTAAAAATGTAAAGGCGATATTTAAAGGAAGTGAATTAATGAGCTACCTTATTAATTAAAATTTAGGTAATATACAGATTTACATACAGATCTACATCAATAGCACAACACTTAATATATATCATAAAAGGATAGACATTACCTTGCTATGAAGAAAAAAGGGGGAAAAATGAAAAACAAAAAAAGAAAGAAAAATCTAAGGTTTGAATGTACCCATAGTTGAAGAAGTCATAGACGAGAGAAGATCGAGTACACAAGAAAATTGAAGCGATATGGCAATTGCACTAGTACCTATTTTATTAACCTGCAAGTAACAAAAACGTTAATAGAGAACTAACTAGGAGATTCCTGTGTTCTCATTTTAATCCAAAGCTATTAATCTTACCAAAAGCTGCTCAAGAAAACAGAAGTAACCCATCATACCAACAATGACAAGAATAGGCACTTGCCAAATCCTGGTCCAAGAAAATAAAAGCTTAGGAAAAAGGCGAAAGCGATGCATATATGGTCAATGTTTTATTGTTTATGTGTATGGCATTCTTGACATTTCTGAGAAGAAAATTTTAATTTGAATAATTCAAAGCCAGTATATTAATATCTAAGGTTGCAAAAGAAGGAGCCAAATCAGATCAAACAGACGACTATATCATGAGAGTGTGACTAAAGGAGACTTTGGATAAAATATATGGAGAGTGTCAAAGGCCAAGGAGCTCAGTGAGATGGATTTACTGAATGACCCACAGGAAAAACAAAATGAAGAAAATGAATGATAAATCATCAAATATATCTTGAAATAATAGATCGGCAAAAATAGAAATTAAAACCCACAAACATCAAAACCGATCTAGAAAACAATCCTTTAGAAACATCAAAAACAAAACAAAATAAAACTAAAACACAACCTCCAAATCCAAATCTAAATCCAAAACCGCAACAAAACCGCTGAAATTGCACTGAGACACACAAATTGACAAAACCGCAAAGTAACAAAAAAGAAAGAAAAACTATTTATACCTGCAATGGATGACGAAAGTCAAAGAAGAAGATCCAAGACGACACAAATTTGAAAGCAAAAGTTTCCCTTGAAGAAGAAGAGAAGAGAAAATTCGAGAGGAAAGAAAATGAGATGTCGTTGTAGACTTAGCGGTTTGGGCTTAGCAAGATCAGACGCCAAATATATATATATATATATATAAAGAAAAAAGAAAAAGATACTCTTGCTCGCAACAGTAACCGGGAGAATATTTCTTATACATAGGATATATTCGAATCTAATGAATCTAAGGAACTGAAATGTTCTCCTTTCTTCCACCCTTTCAAATCAATTTGGATAATATCTATTGCACGAAGCAACCTTCATATAATTCCAAATCAATTTATTCGTAATGTAAAAACGTAGATTGTATATTCTAGTTGATGTTCTTTTTGTGTAATGGAATAAATTGTTATAATCACAATTTGAAGATATTGTCATTCTCCCTCAAATTGGTGTGAAGATCCGACTGTTGGCAGTGTAGCAAAATAATTATATACCAATATTAAATAGATAACACAATTAGAATATAAACCTTTAATGAGTTCCATTGAAATCAATGTACCCAGTACCATTACACCTGTTGATGTCAAAATTTGCCATTCGAGTCAACAAACAAAAAAGATGATAAATAATGAAATCGAGTTGGATTTGTACAGAACTTTTGAGAGTGCTTTTGAGTATATCAAACCAGTATAGGGCGTATCATCATCTCCACCTCAAAAAGAATGTTTTTCCTCTATCTCTTTTATTTTTGTGCGTAAAAATGGAGGTCATGGAGGGTGAAGGATGATGAGCCGAAAGGTTTAAGTTTTCTTGCTCTTTTTTGAGAGTTGCAGAGAATTATTAGAGAGAAAGATCTAGAGAGAGAAAAAAATTCCAGAGAGAGAGTTTTTTCCCTTTTATCATTCAAAAGAAGGGAGAGATATCGGGTTTCACGTGGAAGTGCCATAAAGTAGCCCCCACTTGGTTGAAAATCTTTCCTTAGTCATTAAGTGTCGGGTAATTGCTATCCAATCCTTTTATTTTGTTCTTGTTTATTATTTAGAGGACTTCTTTGGCAAAATGGTAGAAATGGACTTTCATGATTATCTTGGCTCATTCTAGTCCTTAATCCCTTGTGTACTTTGACTTGTCAACCTGTTGATTCTTGACTATCCTTAGCTTTGTATCTTGAGGCACAACAAATGCCTCCCAAGTCTGGACTCGGGGGTACATCGGGTTTAGACCTTGCATTTCAAAACTTGCTGGTGAATTGAATCATACAATAGGAGATTGATCTCTTCTATCTCTATTAAGTTCATCAAGCTTGATAAAGGTTAAAGCAATTAGCACGACCCTTAGAAGTCGAGCCCTATTTTGTATGCCCGGCCTCATATGGTTAGGTGGGTATGCTTTGACGGCTTCTTTGTAGTGAAGAATGCTTTATTCAAGTAGCTTCTTTAGCTATATAAAATGATGAGGTCACAAGTCAGACATCTCGAGTTTAGGTCATTTATTGGTTTCACCAATAGCCCTTTGACCAATTTAGTGGACCTTTCCTTCGATGGCATTTCCTTTTGGCTTCCAAGTCAACAATGAGCTGACTTGACTATTAGGTCATAGCCTTTAGACCTACTACTTATCATCCTGAACTTTAGTTATCTTAGTCGATGAGCCATGTAACTTGTAGAGGTAGGACTTAAACTTTGGGTTATCTAGTCTTTAGCTAGATGTACTAACCATAGAAGTCGCCAAAGTCATCAAGCTTGTAGACCAACGATTGACATTTAGGCTTGTAAAGGGGGATGATGCAACCTTTAAGTCCTAGTCTTGTAGCATAGCGACCTAGTGTTCAGGTCTATATCTCAATGTCAGCCTTTATGTCACTTCACCTACAACAATATGACTTGACCTTTAAGACTAGATCTTAAGGTCATTGTGTCAGACAGCTATTGGTTAGCGTAGGGTGGTCGTAAGCTCACCAAATTAAGTGATTATTGATCAGTGGAAAGTGATCGTCAGTGCGCTACATCAGGCGGCTAGAGATCAACCTAAATTGGTTGTCGGTGCACCAACTAGGGTGGTTGGAAATAAAAGGAATGTGATCGTCAGCGCGCCACATCAGGTGGCTGGAGATCAGCCTAAATTGATTGTCAATGCATTAACTAAGGTGGCTAGAAATCAAAAGAAAGTGATCGTATGCTACGTTAGGCGGCTGGAGATAATTGATCGTCAGCACAACAACTCTTGGGGCTGGAGATCAATCGAAAGTGATCATTAGAATGCCGCTCCGGGGTCTAGAGATCAGCCTAAATTGATCATCAGCCCACCAATTCCAGAGGCTAGAGATCAATCAAAAGTGATCGTTACTGCGCCACTCAGAGGGCTGGAAATCAGCCTAAATTGATCGTCAGCGTACCAACTCCGAGGGCTAGAGATCAATCAAAAGTGATCGTCAAAGAACCATTTAGGGGGCTGGAGATCAATGTTAAAGACCTAAAGCTCGTCATGGCAGATGGCTATAGGTAAAATGAAAATAATCTCTTGATCATCGTATAAGAAACTAGGACATACCTTAAGGAGATTTCGTCTCCAATGTTTATCCTTGAAAGTGCTTCTCAACCCTTTTTTTGTATTAGGCTCGAAAGTTTAGGTTGCCTGGAGTGTCAGTTGGAGTGCTGTTTCATTTAGAATGCCAACTCATATATGTAGTTTACTCGCTTAGAGCACGTGGGCTCACTTGGAATGTTGACCGGAGTACTTGGCCCACTTGGAGCTTTGGCTTACGAGTACTGTTTGTTCGCTTGAAACTTGTAAGCTTTCTTGGAACCTCAGCTGGAGCGCTAGCCCGCTTGGGGTGCCGGCTCTTATAAGCTATTTGTTCTCTTAGGGCTTGCAAGCTCGCTTAGAGCGTTGGCCAGAGTGTTGGTTGACTTGGAGTGCCAGCCCTCGTATGCTGACCTGAGGAGCTAACTCTTAGGCCCTCCACCATAGGAGCTGGCTTTCAAGTTCTCGACCTTAGGAGTTGTCATCGGGAGCTAACTTTCAGGTCCTCGGCCTCAGGAAGGACCTTATGAGCTGACCTCGGGAGCTAACTTTAGGTCCTCGACCTTAGGAGCTGCCTTCAGGAGCTAACTTTCATGTCCTCAACCTTAGGAGCTATCTTCGGGAGCTAATTTTTAGGTCCTCGACCTGAGAAGCGACCTTGTGAGCTAACATCAAGAACTAACCTTTAAGTCTCCGACCTAAGAAGCGGTATGTAGGAGCCAACTTTTAGGTCCTTGACCTCAGCAATGACCTTACGAGCTGACCTCAAGAGCTAACTTTTAGGTTCTCGAACTTAGAAGCTGATTTTGGGAGATCGACCTTAGAAGCTATCCTTAGGAGCTAACTTTTAGGTCCTCGAGCTCAGAAGCGACCTTATAAGCTGACCTCAAAAGCTAACCTTCAAGTTGCCGACCTAAAGAGCTGTCCTAAGGAGCTAACTTTCAGGTTTTTGACCTCAGAAGTGACCTTATGAACTGACCTTGGGAGCTAAAATTTAGGTCCTCGACCTTAGGAACTGACCTTAGGAGCTAACTTTCAGGTCCTCGACCTCAGGAACGACCTTTTGAGCTAACCTCGGGAGCTAAGTTTCAGGTTCTCAACCTTAGGAGCTGACCTCAGGAGCTAACTTTCAGGTCCTTGACCTTAGGAGCAGACCTCGAGAGCTGACTTTCAGGTCGTCGACCTGATGAGGGGCTAACATTTAGGTCCTTCACCTAAGGAACTAACCTCGAGAGCTGAC